>CAJHNH020004335.1:135000-247500 GCA_905116865.2 Candidula unifasciata
TTTATCATATGAGGAGAAAAGACGAACAGGTTATCAACAAGCAAGCACTGAATTGGGAAACAGTGGTACTAGGGAAACGAGGACGTCGAAGAGGAATACTTAGGAGAAAGTTGGTGATAGAATCCAAATAAGCTGGACTGGATTCCATCCATGATATTGAAGTGATTGCATAAGACAGAATACAATGGAGAAGTGACATAAACGGCACTAGTTGAGTTGAGCTGATTCAAGAACCGACATCACAGCACTCAGGGCATTCCTATAAGCGCTCCGTCCCCATCTTCAGCAGCCAGTTAAGAGTTTCGATACTAATGGTACCAATAGCACTCTCATTAAACGCCAGTCTTGCCTTTTCTCAGAGCCTCGAGCATCTGCCAGAACCTCTCATCACTCCCCTCTGCATCAATCTGACCAGACTGTGGTGATCCATCTGCTCCTCAGAACTATACACGCTCTTCCACAAGGCACTAACCACGTCTGCCTTATCATACATCAGTATTCCACGGTGAAAAAAATCCAGACAATACTCTTCACCCGTGTCCTTCGCAGTGAAGCATGCCACTCTGCACGAACCTTGCCTGTCCTGACCTTAAAATGGCACAAAAGGACAATGAATGAATATATGTGTGTGGGTGGGTGTGTGTGTGTAGAGAGAGAGAGAGAGAGAGAGGGGGAGAGAGAGACAGAGAGAGAGAATGAGAGAGAGAGAGCGAGAGAGCGAGAAAGAGATCAAAACTGTATCATTTGCATGTGACCTGTTGTTTATATTCGTACACGTAAACACGACAGAAAAAGGTGTTACACAGAGGTCATTCACTATCACCTGATCTATTCAGTTGCTAAAGTGAAAGAATCTTCACTTTCAGGAACACGTCAGGAATATCAGTCAGAAGATTTGAGGTAAACTTCATGTGATGTGCTTTAATAACACACTTGTTAATCACCGTAAATGAAATGTAGTTACAAAAGATGGTAAAAATTGTATAACAGAGTCAAAACAAAGATTTTAGTATAAACTACTAGAAACCAAATGGAAGTAATGTTAATTATGAAGAAATAATATTCATTACAATGCAACATAAAAGATCACTTTGTGGGTTACGGGTATTCCATTGTGGAACAATGGGGGGGGGGAGAGAGAGAGGGGGGGGGAAGTGGAGGTGACTAAAAATATATCCATTGTACCCTTTATCAGCAAATCTTAAGAGTCGACAAACAAAGCTTTTCGTGGAAGATGAAGTACATCTGCCTGAGAGGCAAGGTACCAACAGTGTGCATACAAGTGAACCAGATATAAAAAATGGATGTACACTCAAAACTCAAGTTCTGAAACAAGAGTTTCAGTAAACCCCAATTTAGTCGCCTTTAGGACATAGTTGTTGGCGAGTGGGAAAGGGGTGGGAAGGTGGATTTAATGGGTCTATTCTCCAGCCCTCAAAATGGGACCCCAGAACCCACATGGGGAGAGCTTTCTTACTCAAAACAGACACCCCCCCCCCCCACCACCACCTTTTTTCCCCTTCGCAGCGTGTGACCTAATTTAGCTCAGGACCAGGAAGTGAGATTACTTTCAGTTTCTCCAGACACTAATTGACGGCCGTTCCCGAGCGAGCAGACTATCTAACCTACAATCAGCTCCTTGTTGTGTCGGCCTGCATTCAGACCAGACTGACCACTGCATTGACCACCCCGTGGGGTTCTGCTATTCGTTACCTGCCAGGCGGTAGGTGGAGCGAAATCTCAGGAGGCGTCCTGGGTGATTGTAATGTAAAGATCTAAATTACTTCGCCGTAATTAAACTGATTAACCTGCATCTCACAGGTGTCAACATTTAAAAGGGTGAACGCAAGCGAGAATGAACGAACATTATTTTTAAAGGTTCACAATTTGGGCACGTACGTCCGTCATAGATTCGGCCCTTCCATACACCCATCTTTCAAACAGCCAGTGATCTTTATCAGTAAAGCATGTTATGTTTCACATAATAATTTGCATATTACAGTGGAGAGGAGGAGTAACTCTTAACTTTTTTCGGTCCATAGTTAACGACATTTAAAAGTAAAAGTACAATATGGGTGTAAAAGAAGTTAATGGTTTATGGTTTTTACAACAAATCGACATTATGGCACAAGTGTAGTAACTCATAAGTGCTCTGTTCTACTTCTAACTCAAGCCTGAATCTCATCGCAGTGCACGAACTCAGTAGCACCAGTGATGATCCCGAAATACTTTAGGTAGATTTGTAACACCAAACTGTGCCCAGGCAGCGCCGTTAGATTGACACTTAGTTGCGTTTTACTTCACGGGGGCAGAACCAACTAGGGACGTATAAACAGCATTATAGACCTCTAGGAAAATCAGTGTGCGAAGCCCCTACGACAACCACCTAAAGAAATGAAGTGTAAATGGTAGATAATGCTGAACATATATCTAGGGGCCCCTATGCTCGTGGGGCCCTGGAGGTAAGTGCTCGGCAAACCCATACGTTAAGACGACATTGGCATCAACCCCAGCATTTTTAGGAATATTCGGTTTTAGTAGACAATTTAACCTTCAGTATGTTGTCATTGCTCCATAATCGGTGAGCTATAGATATCAATGTCAAAACTAACACAAAACAATCTGCTGTAAATCGCCTATCGCTGCAATCCAACCGGGAATCTCAATATTACGAAGCACGTTCGCAACGCCTGAGCCACAAACGACTCCGACAAAACTCTGCATTATGTAAATATTAAAAAACGTTGACTTTTTCCCCACCGTCAACCGTGAAAAGAAAGTTTCAAAACAAAGCTTCTTTTTCTTTGTTCACTGGCTGTAAGCTTTCGCGGAAAGTCCTGGTTGTTCAAACATTTGGACTTTGGGTTTGTGCTAAGGCATGCATTTTGTGTGTACATCCTTTTTGCTGACACATTTGTGGGCAGTTAGTTGCTCCTTGCCACTCTGATGTACTTCAACTTCGAATGAAGTCCCCAGTTAGTCGACACCTACCACATAATATTGCGTAACCTTCAAATGTCTTTGCAGAAACCTGCATTTTTTATTGTTGTGTTTTTTGTTTTCTAGGCAAATTTGCCTTCGGTAGTTTATTCATTGCTCCTGAATGATCAGGATTGGGTACCACTGTCGAAACCAACGCAAGGCGGTCTGCTGCAGCATCACCTGCAGCTGCGATCGTACCTCCAGTATCACGAAGCAACGCTTGCCACAGACGCCGACACAAGGAAAGTAAAGGACCCTTCTTCTCTATGCCAGTTGAGTATATAGCGCCAGACATACATTGTATTTTTATAGACAAGTCAGCATTCCTTGGGGGATGGGGTCAACATGACGTCGGCCACCTTTGCTTTCCATTACTTTACTTTGTACCTAGTTTAGGCTGAGTCGACCTGGGAATTGAGACATTCACGATTTTTTAAAAATTCGGCTCCTTGCAGACTTGAAAATTTAATCGTCAGATCTGAGGGAAGTGCTTAGCAGCTAAAATACGGAGGCAGAAACAGTACAACTGTTTTGTAAGACTGAACAGGTTTTGGGTCTTCTTCTTCTTCTTCTTCTTCTTCTTCTTCTTCTTCTTCTTCTTCTTCTTCTTCTTCTTCTTCTTCTTCTTCTTCTTCTTCTTTTTCTTTTTCTTTTTCTTCTCTTCTTCTCTTCTTCTTCTTCTTTTCTTCTTTCTTCTTCTTCTTCTTCTTCTTTCTTCTTCTTCTTCTTCTTCTTCTTCTTCTTCTTCTTCTTCTTCTTCTTCTTCTTCTTCTTCTTCTTCTTCTTCTTCTTCTTCTTCTTCTTCGCTGTCTTCTTCGCCTTCTTCTTCGCCTTCTTCTTCACCAGATGTAAACTCCAGCGAAAAGTTCTGGATGTTCCTCCACTTCTGGTTTGCAGTCCTGTTCCAGAACCTGAGTGTTGCGTGTGCATCCGTTTTACAGAACTGACTCCTTTGTATACAGACAACTGGTTTCTTGCCTCTCATGCAGATGCACTCCGACTTCTAAGGAAGCTCCCAGTTAGTCGACTCTTACGACATGCCATTGTGTGACAATACATTTGGTGTCTTCAGAATGTCTTTCCTTAACCTACTTTTATTCCTTTGTGTTTCAAAGTATACAGAAATAAATGGTTTTGGATCCATCCTTAATCTAAGTAAGACGACCAGATCAAACCTTTAATTCTCCTGGACTGTTGGTCATATCAAACACTAAGACACTTTCCCAGATGTTAAGTGTTAACGTACAGAGATAAGACTGGCCAAGCGTAGATTTACTGTCTGCAGATTTGCACACCATTTGTTGGTGTCAGATATTTATCTCCTAGCCAGACCATTAGGAGTAGATAACTCCGGCTAATTGTGTTTAATTCCCCCTGACGTTACCTAAACTGGAGTGCCGGTCAGATCGTCAATATTGACACAGTGAGCTGAAAGTGTTGGCAGAAGAATTGACAAAGTCTGATTTTATTGTGATGACAGGTGAAGTAGGCTGGAGGTGTGACTTGGCCTATTAGCTTTGACCAGCTTAATTGAACCTGTAGAATGTGACCGTGGGAATTTAAACAAGTGTTGTACAGCCCTGACTGACAGCGAATAAACTTACCCACAGGGGAGGAGCTGTGACATCCTTGAATGAGAATGATTTTAGGCGTAATGTAGGAGGAGCTTGATAAAAGTTATAAAGGGGTGAACTCTAGGTCTGGTAAATGAGATCCTGTCCAGCACATGCCATCTGTTGGGCTTAACCTAAGCTTGAGACAGAACTTTTGGCATCGTGGTTTCATTTTCCAGGTAAGATCGAAATTAGGTTCAAATCTATATTTTGTGATAGAAATCTAACTGTCTTTTTACTCAAGTGTGTGTCTTCATCACTTTGTAGTACTCCTAGGCGGACATTTCTTCATTCTCGTAGGGCACTGTCACATTGCTTTATATCCTATTTGATAGTGTCATGAATGTTCTTTCGTGCACATGTGTTTTCAATGTTGTAAAACTTAAATGTTGATGTTACCATTGAAATTTAATGAACTATCATGTTTTTGAAATCACAAGCGTGAAGATAACTTTGGCAATCTTGTCACGTGTGGTTAATGTGAATATGTATTACATACAGCTAACACAGTGAAATGTGTTTAACTCTCGGGAGGCTAATGCGGAGATTGATCCCGGAGAGTAAATCCCTGAGATTTCTTATTCGATTCGCCTCAGAAATATTGTTAGCTTTCTGGGCGCGTCTATTTTTCCAAGCATGGATTCCAGAACTGGTTCTGTCTGACTGAGTGTCATTTGAGTCTGTACGAGAGATGGCACCTGACGTAGAAGACTTGACTATCATTACAGGACGTATAGAGGAAGGCAGAAGATGTAACAGTTGGAATGTGAGACATAAGCCCTTCCAAATTGGACAGGAGTGAATGTGAGCATGAGTGAGAGATGAAATGTTTTATTTAAATAAACATGCTTGATGTTATTATAATATACATGCTTAGTGTACATCTAGAGCAGATACTACAAATATGCGCTTGTTTCTTCATTCTCCAGTTGCCACATTGGGCAGGGACTAGTAGGCATCCATTCATTGCTGACCGTCTGAGTGTCACGACCTGCATGAAAGCAGTGAGGACGACAAACTGGGAAAGAAAAGACAGGGTCTCAAGCCGAGAACTGTCCTGACGAGCTAAGTTATGTACAACTTTAATGTCATCTATAACATCATCCCAACTCTACTAGCCTAAACAAGTTCATTTTAATTTCGATTTATTCAAATAAATCTTTTTGATGTTGTTACAACATAGTTGAGTAAATTGTGTACTTAGGTTCAAGTGTCTTTGTGCATATTAGTTTACTTCAGCTAACAAATATTTAAATCACTTGATGGGGGCTTTTAAGTAATGCCAGGAGAGGAGAGCAGTGGGAGGGGTTAAATGAGCACCTGGATTATATCACAGTGGGTGTATCCAGATATCTATCTATCCCTTCTCCTACTCCTGTGGATACAAGTACAGCAACTTTCATTTCATGGAACGAGCCACTCGCAGTTTTCTTGGCTATCCAGGACTGTCTAGGATCAACATAGCTTAGATAATAGTCCAGTTTCTCACGTGGGTGGGCATTGTTAAGGTTCAAACCCACACCCTCACTATATCAGTGTATTTACCCACGTGGGCGCGCGACACATTGGGTAGGCAGTGCGATTATTCTTATCTTCCATATAAAAGGGCCCCGGAACCTACACGGGGAGGGCTTAGGGTAAGTTGCTCTTGTTGGATTTGCAATGAAATATTGGTTCTGAAGGCTATGGGTGTCACATCTTCAGGCCTCTATCGGAAAAGAGGGGGAGGGTGTGGAGCGGAGTGGTGTCGGCTGCGTGGCTGTGAAGGTTTAAATAAAAAGAGTCGGGTAAGAGAGTCTTGTTGAATATAAACTGAATATTTTGGAGAAGCTTTCCAAATTGTCACACAACATACACTTGCACGTTTGCAGTTACCTTGAAAAAAAAAAATTGAGGCATAAGATTCCCCTCTCCCCCCACCCCCCCCCCCCCCCAATCTCTCCCCCCCCCCCCCCCCGCTCCAACCTTATTTGCAACAGAGTCCTTGAGGAATTCAAAACCAGTCATAAAATGACGTCAGATAGTATTGCGTAACCTGTCATACTCTGTCCAGATGTTGCAGCCAGTTCTTTGCCTCTGTGAGTCAGTCTCGTCTTTGGGTTTATAAAATCAAACTAAAAATAGCGGCAGCTTAACCAGCTCGAATGCGTTGTGTTCGAATCCACTTCTAGTGCTGATTTTTCAAAATTAACACACGCTATCATGCAATGTGTCAGCTGGGCACCTGTCCGAGGGCCCATGAGTCTGGGCGCCATGCTAATCTGTGCAAGTCAAATGACTTGCACTAAATAAAACACGTCACCCTGTAAGTAGTTGTCGTAGGGGCCTCAGCACACTGTTTTTGCATCATCTTTTGTTCTTTTGCATCTGGGTCATCGACAGTTTTTAGGCGTACGGGTTTTCCATTAACTAATAAAAATGCACAGATTATTACTATTATTATTATTATTATTACTACTACAATAACAATGTAGTGACAGGCAAACAAAAGTAATAATATTTTTCAATTTAGAAATAGTATACAATACATAAAGAAATATTCTAAAATATTACTTTTTCACAGGGCTAGGGGTGAAGAAAAATTTTCTTTGGGGGAAAGAGGAGGGCGTGTGTGCACACTTTCTACGCTCACGTGTTCCGGTATCGCTATGTGTGTGACGTATGGTCATTAGAAATTTGACAAGGCTTCTCTCTTTGGATGAAGTCACAGATACATGTGAACAGTGAAAAGTGATTCTCGTTAGCTTTTCGTAGTGCAGTCAGAACAAAAAAAAAGGACCGAATGAACTGATAGATACTGACGGAGACCGCAAAATTTGGGTAAATGGGATCAGCCACGCCAACTGGCAATGCAGTTGGTGTTAATTATAACGTTGCATACAACATAAGGGTTGTAATCTGGAGCTCAGAGACGTAGAACTACCACCACCTCCTGCCCCAAACTCAAGTACTTTTTTTTAAAAGACATTTGCCCCCGTGTGGGTTCCGAGCCCAGTTTGGGCACAGACAGAACACAAATAAACTCACTATCCATCAACAAGTATGTAGCAGAAGGTGACTAATTAAGGGTATTTCTGTCCAAGCCCAAATACGTCTGCCAGAGAGGCGAGGAACCAACAGTCTGCACACACAAACAGTCATTGGTTGTGATTTCCATGCCTCATCAAAGCACAGTGTTAAACACTTTTTGTCTGGAAAGATGGACAGGTGCCAAAAATGTGAACTAACTATTTATTTTTCTAATTTTTGTGTGTGTGGGGTATGAGACAACTTAAAAATGGAAAACTATAGTTACCTAACCAGGACTTAACATGTCACATCCAGATGATGACAGCACCTGGCTTCAGGAATAAGTGTATTTCTACCCATGAATAGCACAATATAAAGTGTGGCCTCCAGGGGTTTATGCGCCTGTTTGTGATATTCTCGGTCGCCTATTAAGGATTGCTGTAAGTGATATTTTTGTTGCTTTGAAAATGCGGCCAGTTGGAAAAAAAAACTGGTGATTGTTTCCTTCAAGTTGTCAACAAGGGCAGCTTTCACGAGCAGGTACAATAGTTGTGGTGTGTCTGGTGAGTTTGTAGTCTGACCAGCTATCAGCTGTTCAAATGGGGCATTGGCCCTTGGGGGTCACTTCAACAGCCCATGGAATGTAATCAAAAGGGGCGACGATAAGGTACCTTTGTGAGCGTGTGGTCTGTGTTCAAAGACTGTGAGCGTGGGAGTGTCTGTAATAAAAGAGGGGAAGGAAAGGGGGGGGGGATTAAAGGGTAAATGTTACGCTGGTCTCCCCATTTACACATCGCCGGTTGTTGGTCAACTCTACTGATAAGTTGGTTGGACTAGTCTACCATGGTCAAGGTTATGGGTGTCGAAGTCTGTTGTTGTCTGGCATTTACGTGTTGTTTTTTCCCCGAGAAAAAGAAGGTATGTGACAAAGGTTTTGTCACTCTCTAGGGAGTGTGTGTATGTTAGACCCAGTATCTAAATGTTTAGAAGTGTTCAAAGCTATATCATGGTGAAATTTACAACACTCGGTATGAGCGCGAGTGCGGAATATCCCCGTGACCTTGTGTGAAAGTCGAGACGCTCGAAGCTGAGCTATCAGAGGTAAAATGGACAGTAGGTCGTCCAATCAGAAGCGAGCTAGTGTGTGTAGCGGTGTATTAATTGGGAAACGCGGCTAAAATTTACCAATCAACGAATTGGAAAGTGCAAAAGGGCAACTTTATAGGCCCTGACCCCCGTGTGGGTTCCGGGACCCTACTAAGGGAAAAACAAGAATAGACCCACTGCCTTCCCAAAAGCATGTCGTAAGAGTCGACTAATTGGGAGCTTCCTTCGAAGTCGAAGTGCATCTGCCTGAGAGGCAAGGAACCAACAGTCCGCATACAGATCTGTCAAACGGATACACACGCAACACTCAGGTTCTGGAACAGTACTGCAGTCCAGAAGTGGACGAACAACCAAAACTGTCCACCGGAGTTCACAGCCGATGAACGTGAAGAAGAAGAAGAAGAATAGGCCCTAAGGTGTATCATAAAGTAACAGTAATGTTTTCAAACTTCAGACACGTGGGGCATATATTTCGATCGACCTATCGATTTGTCTACTTTAGGTTGCTACCTGGGGGTTTTAGCACTCTGAGATACACAAACTTCTCAGGCTGGAAGGTAGACCAACAAGGCAGATTCCCAATACCTTGTTTGGACCTCAGAGAAGTTACTAGGGCACCCGTAAAGCCCACAGGAGCTCGGTGCAACATGCAGGATTATACGCGCGTAAGGACTATGGCAAATAGTAAAGTAAAAGTAAAGGACCCTTTTCCACGCCTTTTAGGCGTATTAACCATATAAGGCTAGACCTATACTTTATAGACCAAACGGCACCAAACGGTTAGCATCACGCCAGCCGCTTGTACTTCCCAGGTCTGCACCTGGTACCCACTCAAGGCTGGGTCGACCAAGTGTCATTAAAAATAAAAAGGTCCGGCCCTCGTTAGGAACCGAACCCACGACCTTCCGATCTAGCCGCTAGACTAAGGCGGCTCCGATGGCAAATAAGGCTTGACCCACATTTGTATAAACCAGTAGGTAGGCTCTCGATGAGTCATGTAGTCAGTATCACGCTGGTCGCCTGTACTTAACCATGACATTGCATAATGCCTTTTTTCGGGGGGGGGGGGGGGGGGTTTGTTGTTGGGTCAAGCTGATGGCAATGGTCAACTGGAGATCGGGGTGGGGGTGGGAATTCAACGTCGATGCAGGTTTGAACCGTAGACTTTCAGGTCATTATGCAAGTGTCTCAATCGGGCCATGTCTGTAGATGGTTCCATAAGTCCCAAATGTGTGAAACGGATGTGCACACATAATCTTTCCTCAAATTCTTGAATAAAACTGAAGTTCAGAGGAGAACGAACGCAGAGAACTTTCCGCCGTTTTTCAAACTGTCAAACATCTGGAAGTCAAAGACACTCAGCAAACACACAAAACCGAAGACCTTCAACTCTTGTGTGATTCCTGTACTGATTATGGATGCGAGGGCTGGAAAGCAATGGTAGCTCTTGGTTAAAAGAAAAATTAATTTTTAGAACAGATGTCTTAGGAAAAAACTGAATCTCCACTGGTCAGATTTCAGATCCTAAAGGCAAATAAGACAAGAGATCAAGAAAGCGCCGCTGGAATTAGATCGGTCATGCACTCAGAATGGATAAGACAAGACTCCCCCATCAAGCCCTAGTATGGACACGGAAAGGGAAAAGAAAACGAGGAAGACCAAGAGAGACTCTACGTAGAATAATCATCGGGAAAGGCTCAACTATGGGCCTAAGGAATACCCAAGACCTCAATCAGCACACGGTTATAAACCAACAGTACGGACAGCTGACAAGAAACTACGCCTGTGTCGCCGTCCGCACGTAACTCCGTAGCCACAGCGACGTTTCTCCATTTACCCCAGAGTGTTAACTCTGGTAGCCATTTCCTAAACCCCCACAACTTTTCTCCTGGAACCGCCCATTACTCAGACGTTAACTTGAAGTAAAAAAAAAATGATAGGCAACATGCAAACTGTCACGTCACACGCTCAATACTTTTTTATATCAGGAAATATCTATCAATGCCGTGTTTCGCGGTCAATGAAGATCTCTGAACGCCTATATGTTGTCAACACCAGCCTTTTTTTAGCCTGACTTCTTGTAAAACGTTCATTTGCAGAATTCAGCATGTCTATAATGCATGTTTCTAAGGTTCGTGTTGATCGAAACGGCTATTTTTTAACATACGACATGACCCAACTCGTGCAATTTTAATATTTGAATGTTGACAAATTATTTATTATACCCCTATTATAGCTGTTGTAAACGAAGGCGACGACTCGTCGATATATATATATATTGAAATTCCAGTTGTACAAAACAAATTCCAAACTTAATCCTTTTTTCAGCAGCCCGAAGGCCTGCTATATGAAATTATCCATTTTCGTCCTTTTTAGGACGAAATTTTTTGTTATTGGAAGCCCCACCCTGGCTTTTGCCAGGGGTCGCAATATAGACAGGCCATAAATATGGCCAATTGTCTGAACGCGGTTTCTGGGACCTCTCCACGGCGATCCTCATCCACATGGTGGCACTTTGTGTCATCGGGTGTTTATCGCTTGTGTGATGTCCTGGTGGGGTAGAAAATCAGTCAGTCAGTCAGTCAGTCTGCTATATGAAGAAAGGTTCCTTGGCTATATTTTTTTGGTTTCCTATCCTTGGTGGTGTGAAGTAACACCTGGTATTTCTGTTTTTTGTCTCCCTAAGTCCGGTGTGGTACTTGGGGGTCTGTGTCTGGTCTGGTCCCTTTCTCCTAGCTTCTTTCCCTTTCATATAAATACATATAGTCGACGTCAAAGGGTCAGGGGTTATGAGCGCACTTGATAGCAGTGGCTCTAAATCCTTGGATTCAAGATGACCTTGCACTACACAACCCCTAAAATGACAAAATGGGGTAGGAGGAAAGTCGTCGTGACGAAGCGGCTATACACTCGACTGTGACTCAAAAGGCCGTGGGTTCGCGTCCTGACGGAGCCGAACATTTTCAAAAATTTACATCAGCTCCCAGGTCGACCCAGCTTTGAGTGGGTACTAGGTGCATTGGTTGGAAGTAAAAGCGGCCGGCGTGATGCAGACCATATCACCCAGCAAGTTCTTATGGGTCTTTACAATATAGGTGTAGCCCTATTTACCCAATACGCATAAAGAGGTGGAAAAAGTTCTGTCACTTATTTACAAATAGGGTAGAACAATTTGATGTAACTTTGTATCATGTAGGATTAACATCCCGAGGATGCGAAATAAGCGAGCAGAAATCGAAAAAAAGCACCGTTCACTTTATAGAAATATATCACATTTATGTTTGGGGACACCACAGAGCGGATAGGAAGCAACCTGCAGATCAGTGTGGGTGGGCCTCAAATAAGGCAGAAAGGACACTTCTTAGAAGCCTTTATTCCACGTCTGGATTCCGGGCTCTATTGGGGGTCGGAAGGGGGGGGGGGGAGGGCCAGTGCCCGCCAACAAGCATGCCGTAAAAGGTGAAAAATTCGAGATAAAAGTATATCTATCTGGGACGCAAGCAGCCTACAGTCTGCATATAAATAAAGCAGACCTGTAAAACGGATGTGCACGCAAAACTCAATTTCTGGAACAAAACAAAGGTCCAGAAGTAGACCAACAGACAGAACTTTCCGCTGAAGTTTAAACCGATGAACACTCAGTCACAGAAGTAAGTAAAATCAAGTGATGGACTCTCTTCCACGCTTTCAGGAGAATTGGGCATACAGAGCTAGACTTAAATTCTTGAGACCAATCGATACTCAGTGGGTGATGTGGTCAGAATCACGTTAGCTGCTCTTATTTCCCAGGACTTTATCTTGTACCCAGCTAAGGCTGGGTCGATCTGGGAGCTTAGGTAATTGATGAAAAAAAAAATCCCGGCTTCGACAGGATCTGAAACCACCACCTTCTGAGCCACAGACGAGCGTCTAACCACTACAATACGGAGGCTTCCCTGCCATTATTATCCTAAAACCAAGTTGTAAAAAGAGGGGGCAAAGACATGTTTGTCTTTTACAGTTTATGAGTGTGATGAAAAACAAAGACTGAAATGGCCAGGCTAGTTAATGAGATTAAATCCAATGAGGCCAGAAACGAGATCGCTCAGCATGAAAGAAACACTAAGATATATGGGACGACCCCCCTCCCCCCCCCCCCCCCCCCCCAAAAAAAAAAGACGGGTTAAAGGAGTCACTGATGCCTTAAGACTGCGCAATATCACAGCATACCGCGAAACCGAGCGTGCCCTAGCTCAGATACCGATCAATAGGAATAAACTCACAGGGAGCAAGTACAGCAGGGATCTACCAGTCGTCAGTAGAAATTATCCTCGTCGACAAGTGTTTCGGCCCACGATTCCTAGACACTTTCGGAGGTGGGCCCACCTGAGTTCATGAAGCTCAGGGCTGGTACCCTGCTGCAC
Source organism: Candidula unifasciata (assembly GCA_905116865.2). NCBI lineage: Eukaryota > Metazoa > Mollusca > Gastropoda > Stylommatophora > Geomitridae > Candidula > Candidula unifasciata. The sequence continues at coordinate 148,115 of CAJHNH020004335.1, forward strand.
GAGATTACCGGATGGTGTTTTTCTTTCGGATAGGGACAAGACGACTTGGTGGTTTGCAGAAGGTACTGTGAGATAAGAAGTCGTTGCGGCAGCCTAATTAGAACAGTCAGCATGCCTGGACGACCGAGCGACAAGCTTACGTTTGGTTTACCGGACACATGTTGGACTTTTGTTAGCAGGTGGCAGAGGAACACTGGCAGACAATTCGTACACGATGGACTTTCAAAGGGTGAGAAACCCTTTTCCACTAGGAACCCGGACCAGCTCACCGAAGCCCGTCCCCTACGTTGTTGCGTTGCGTCCAAAGCCAGCTCGAGGCCCTTTCGGCTACCTCGCCCAGTTTTTTTGAGTGTTCGTTTCCGTTCATTACCGCGCAATCCTAGTTCTTTAACCACATTGTAGAGCGAAGTGGAAACGAGGCCTCTCGCTCCCACTTCGACGGCAAAGACCCGTACTGTGTACGCCTCGTTTCTCCTCAGACCGGCTGCTAAGTCACAATATTTCTCGAGCTTATATGTGTGACTCTCGTCCATACGCGACTCATACAGGACGGTAAGCTCAATCAGGATGAGCTGCCGTTTCTGCGCAGAGTGGAGAACTATGTCATGTCGCAGGCCGGTCTTACGGATTAACTCGGGGTACCTTTCATGGCCCGGCAGATCAACCGCCAGTAACCAGTCCCTCGCAGAGTCTAGCACAGATGGAGCGAATGCGTTTCGGTTGACCTTACCTTTTGGAATCTGCCCAGCCTTGAGGAAACGTATGGGGACGATGGTAGAACTGGCTCTGGCGTTAGCCCTCATTCTATCTTGGTCAACAACGGCAGCTAACTCTTTTAGCACCTTGATGTGTCGCCAGGTATATCGGCCTTGGCCTAGGGCTTTCCTGCACGCGGACAGGACGTGTTCCAGCGTCTGCTTCGCTTTACACAACGGGCAAGTAGGATCGTTAGTCGCTTTTAACCTAGGAGGCTTAGCGGCACAACGCACAATATAGACAAGAGAAAGTCTCATCTCATCTCATCTCGATCCTCTCTAGCGGTGTAATTTGTATAATTTGTGAGAAACTGCCCTCTCGTGAGCTTCGGAAATGGGAATTCCCAGGCACTCTGTTATTCCCTGTGTCTATGAGGTGCATGGTTAGCCTCTGCTTCGCTTCCCGCCCAAGTCTGTACATCACTGTTGCTGTGGTACACCATTTGTCTGCATTCACGGGTGCTTTATTAATATCCTACCCCAAACAGGAAAAATCCACAGGTCACAGGATAGTCTAATATTTCAGGGGGTAGTACATAGGCTGCATGCAGTCGTGGGACTCAGGCTGCACTCTCTCGTGGGATTTATCTGGTTTGGGATTAGGGCCAGTTCTAGATGTTTTTGGGTAGTTAAAAGCATCGGAAAGCCGGGCAACCCAGTCTTACCACCCTTTAAAAAATTGGACTGTCCTGTGACGTCGTCTGAGGTAGAATAATAAAATCCACAGCTGCAGCTAACCATACTTTAATTCGCATTTCATGGTATCTGATCGGATCTCTTCTTATCAAAGAAGAAAGCCAGAAAGTGTGTGTTAATATAACAATGATGATGCCATACTAATGATCGATTAGCAGGGGCACTGAAAACGTGATAAGAAACACATAACACGTAAACGCAACCAGTGTCAAGCCATATGAAGACACGCAAATGACATAAAGACACGGAGACAGACATACCCTCTACCCTTCATACACACACAAAAATTCGTTGAGTTAAAGACCCGGCACGATATTCTAGTCATCAATCACACTTTAGGCGTGTCAAAAGATCTGTTAAAAAATTGAAACTGCCTATCAATAATCAATAACCGCTAATCGGAGAGATCAAACACCCTGTGGCTTAGAGAAAACGGCCTTCTCCGTGCACATTCCTGGGTTTCTCTGAGGACAAGCCCGGGTATTTACGGCATCGCAAACGCTGTTAATCACAACGGTGACGTTGTTAGCTTTCTATTCCAGAGAAAAGACAGCCATTTATAATGCTCTTTGAGCAGACGATCAATGGGGGCGATCCAGATACGGCAGAGAGCTGTTCGATGTAAGTAACGGAGATAAGCGGGGTCTGCGAACTGAAGAAGTAAACAGATTTTGCTATGTTCGAATTTATAAGCTTGTAAAAATGTATTTAAAATGGAGGTGGCATGAAACTTCTTAGATGGGCTAAGAGTATAAGTGTGTGGCAGGTGTTGAGGATGTACCTAATTCCATCAGGTTTTATTCCATGTGGCCCCTACCTTTCTCTGCAGTTTCTGTTCGCCCATCGAGAACGCAGCACAAACACGAACATCCGTAGCTCCACCAACGACCTCTATGTTGTCAGAAATAACTGCATTTGCGAACTGAAGGACGGTATGGTAGCAGACAGATGTGACTGATTTTAATAATGTTATGTCACTGCACACTGGGCATTTCCATGCGCGCGGAGTCACCAAATTCAGCAGCAAATGCAGGGAACTTCTACTGATTATTCATTCCCACGAGGAGCTGGTTTTAATGTCTCCCACGGCGGGGTTCCAGCAGCAAGGCCATGAAGCTCAAACAGGCATTCCCGTTTTTGTGAAGCTGGCGTGGCCGATGAGGGCTAACCATTGCTATCGAGTAGATTTATACACAAACTGAACTACAGTTTAATTATGCAGCAACATGCGTTAGTAAAAGAATTATCATTAAAAAGATAAATAAGTGGAATAACCCTCGATAACAATGGTGAGCCCTGACCGACCACGCAGGCCTCACAAAAACGGGAATGCGCGTTGATGTCTCCTATCTATTTATTTCCCCTAGCTATTCCGTACAGCGTGGATGATATCTACTCTGTCCGAACCTCTTCCGATACGCGTTGGTGCATTGCTTGCCAGTTAAACCTCTAGTTCCTTGTTGCATGCATGGTACTATCTAGACATTATTGGCAAGCTATTACAATTGTATCGTAAAGTTTTTATTAAATTTTTGTTTAAAGCAAACAAATGCATAGGTTGGTTGGCGACGTGAGGTAATAGCTGCCCAACGCACTTTTCTACACAAAAATTTGATGCAGTTCTTCTTCTTCTTCTTTGCGTTCGGTGTTCACATGCTCCGGTCAGACCGTCAGATAGCATTTCAGCAGCAGGTCCTTCATGGTTCCCTGCAGCTTGCTCTGTAAACTTTGCTCGTCACAAACAGGGCCGTGCAGTTAGTCCTAACAGGTGCCTCATAGTGTATCTTTCAGGTATGCTCCTTTGGACTAAATTTCTTCTCTCTCGCTGGCAAGATATGACTGGGGGTGAAAAACATACTCTGGAGCTTTCTCCAGTGCCATACAACCACATGTGCCAGACTTAGCGAGATCCATTGACTGTAGATCTGGTCTTACAGTGTTCAACTGTGTTTCTGCAACGTATCTTTTACTGCTCTGGTCTGTAATTTGTCTTGTCTTTTCTGCAGTTTATCTTCACAGATTGCTTTAAAAATGTCTTTGCCGCCTTAAAACTTCGAAACTTGTGGGTTTCTAATAAAGGCTCACATTTAAAAAATCCGGCAATCGATAATCCGTTTCTTTCAGATTTCCGAGCATTGATTGCTGAGCGCAGTTTACATATTTTTTATTTAAGTAAATTGGGATTCTGTGAATTTTTATTTATGAACTATATTCTTTAAAATGATCTGACATAATTACTGAACATTGCAAGTTCGTGTGTTTTTCCTTAAGTGTTTAATTTTCCTTTCTGTAAATGACTGTACATGAAGTTATTTTCTATTAAACATGAAAAAATCATATAGTATTTTTTTTAAAGTCTGTATTCTTTAAAATCAGGAACTTTTAAAGTCCGGAGGTTATCGACTTTTTTTAATATCAACCCTACGATGACGCTGATGTCATATGTTTCTCTCGGGGAAGATCCTAGTATTTCGTTCATAACTCGGACACTAAAAAAGATATGGCTACATCCGAAGTCGGGTGATATCATAACGTGTCCCGTCAGCAATGGACGCGACTTTCTATGTGATAAACCAACCGTAAGCTTGCCGCTTGGTCGTCAGTGTATGCTGACTGATCTAATAGGCTACCTCAGCGACTGTGTAACTAAACTTCGAATCTCACAGTACCTGTTGCATTGTCACAATTTTCGTCTTGTTCCTGTCCGAGAACATACAGTAATACGTGCAGCAGGAGAAAATCAACTCTGAAATTGTCTAGGAGCTCGTGGGCGGACACACTTGTGGACGAGGGATCACCTATACTGATGATTAGTGGAGTTAGAGTTCCTTCTTATCTTATCGTGAATTAATCAAGTAACAGAAAGTATTGTGAACGGCACTCATAGAAAGAAGTAGAAAGATAGAAAAACACACTAGACAACATAAAAATCGAAAGCTATAGTTACCGTGCCGGGAATTGAACCTGTCACCCCCAGACGGCGTCTGTGCCTCGCCATGAATACACGTGCACTAAGATACATTGTCAACTAGGCACCCCCAAAATAAAGGTGTCTCATTGGCCATGTCTATCCTACAGCTTGAAATCCATGACTATGGAATACGGACAGACTTCATTTCAACCCATTGAAATTGCACCATAGGTTACAGAAATTTATATTAACGAAGCAAATGTCGAAAAACAATCACAATTTACGAACACAGTATGACCTTATTGCCTTGTCTATAATACACAAACATTTAAGAAAGGTATTTGATTGGTAGGTTCCGGTGTGTATACGTCATTCCTATAAATAAACAGAGGGGGGAACCATTTGAGGCCGTTAAATATTATGAATTAATCAAGTAACAGAAAGTATTGTGAACGGCACTCATAGAAAGAAGTAGAAAGATAGAAGAACACACTAGACAACATGTGGAAAGTCCGTCTCAGTGCACCAGGATGACGCTTGGATGACCCACGGCCTTCTCTATTTATAGGCCTAACAGGTCAACGGGGATTCCCGTTCCTGTGCAAGAATTGAGTCCCTCTGCGTCCACAGTTTTTATCTAGGAGATGTATACACAAATTAAACTACAGTTTCATTAATTTTCGACATTTTTTATAGAACTATACGTCATTTTTAAGGTAAATAAGTGTGCCAATTAAATATAACAATAAAGGCTCTTACAGACAAAAATGCTTTTGCTAGAGTCAACATGAACATTAACATCAATAACGTTTAGATATAAACTAAAAGTTGTTCCAGCAAAAGTAAAGAAATATCAGTGCTAACTCTTTGATTCTGAGAGGGTATTGTTGCATCAGAGGAGCGGGGAGGGGGGGGGGGGGGAAGGGTGACATTTGTACTTTATCAAATTTAGCGCATAAAAATACTGCTACGAAACATACACACATCATACATAACATAAATATAAATGATTGATGGTTATTATTATTAATAGTAGATTACTACAACATACAATTATACTGTTATTTAATAATTAGTAAACAAGCACAATCAGTATGAAATTTATGTGTGCAATACTTTTTTTCACCCAGAGTAGTTTTCTTAACAGTACTTATAGCACTACTAAAATGTATCATCAAGGTACAAACAGAGCAAACAAATTTGTCCAGTTTCATCTTGTTGGATGAATATTTTGGTAACTGTTTAAAAATACATCACACATATTTCTAATCACTGCAGTGTTCGCGAAGCAAAAGCCAGTTTACAAAAATTAACACAGACCGTACAACTGCAAATATGCATAAGAAGTTAATGAACAACCAGAAGTTTCTGCAAGAGTTTACAGCCAGTGTTCGCGAAGCAAAAGCCAGTTTACAAAAATTAACACAGACCGTACAACTGCAAATATGCATAAGAAGTTAATGAACAACCAGAAGTTTCTGCAAGAGTTTACAGCCAGTGTTCGCGAAGCAAAAGCCAATTTACAAAAATTAACACAGATCGTACAACTGCACATATGCATAAGAAGTGGATGAACAACCAGAAGATTCCGCAAGAGTTTACAGCCAGTGTTCGCGAAGCATATGTCATAAGTCAAATGGTTAAGGATTAATATTATTAGTGTACTGCTACAACATATAATTATACTGTTAGTCAACAATTAGTAAAGAGGCAAAGAGGTTAGTTAGTAAATCAAATAATATTTTCATCCACTTACCTAGAGCTCCGAAATATCTTGACACAATTTATCCACAGTGGGTTGCACCAGTTATGCACAGTCAATATGAAAGCAATAGTTTTCTTCCAACACAAGATAGTTTGCACCTGACAACTGTCGATATTCTCCAGATATGGCTTCTAAATTACCTGTTTGTATTTTCCCTAAAAGTAAGATTTCTACATTTAAAGTAGAAAAGTAATAAACAGCAGTTCCCAAAAATCCAAACTACTGACTAGAAACAGTGACACACACATCACAACACGACTGTCTCCCGTGAATTAAAATTAAAATTGCTGTAATCTAACAACAAAGTTTGAAAATCTTGTATATCCACTTTACAATATCCGCTTGCGATTTGTAATACGAATACATTCAGAACACAGAAGCTTGTAAGCATATTATATTGACACACAATGTAACATGGAAACGCTTCCAGTAACCTATTTTCGAGGGGACTCAGCCAAAATGTATCGTGATTCAGTTGTTAGGCATTATTAGAGAAGGCCGTGGATGACAGCACTGATGTTTGTTTTCAAGGTCGCTATGGTTCGTGGACCATTTTCAGCACCTGTTATGATGTCACCCAACTTCGCACGAACTGAGGTAGGTACACTCCAAATTTCGTTGCCATATATTTATTAGCTATGAACTAAATACTGGGTACCGCCCCGTGGAAAACACCCGATACTAATAACATTCGAACACATTTTTTTTACATACTGCCCAGGCTTCGTGAACTTCATTCGCCATCACCTTGGGCTATGAGTCTCACAACTGATCATAGCACAGTTTAGCAATATCATCTGGAAAGTCAGAAAGATTTCAACAACAACAACAACAACAACCAGCCATCCGCTTGTGGAATGGAGTTTCTGGTTATTTTCAAGGGCCCTCCCTGGCTCTTACCTTGGGCCGCAATATAGCCCGGCCATAAATATCGCCTTATCGCTGAACGCGGTATCCAAGACCTCTCCACTGGTGATCCTCATCCACATGGTGGCACTCTGTGTCATCGGTTGTTTATCGCATGTGTGATGTCCTGGTGGGGTAAAATGTACTACAACAACAACAACTGTGGAGGCTACAGGTGTGTCTCAGTGACAACAGGCTAATGTAACAATCATGCAGACAGAAAATGTGTTTGTTCTTTGTCCAGTTGGGACTTGTGGCTACAATTCTACTTTGGGTTCCCTAGGTGTAAATTCCAATGCTGTGAGATAAATTTACAGGTATTGACATTTACGGGGGCATTTTTCTCACTCGTATGTGTTTCTCAGATACTGGCAATGTGCGCGTCGTATTAATGTTTACTGGCAATGTGCACGTAGTATTGGAGTTTACTGGCAATGTGCACGTCGTATTGGGGTTTACTGGCAATGTGCACGTCGTATTGGGGTTTACTGGCAATGTGCACGTCGTATTGGGGTTTACTGGCAATGTGCACGTCGTATTGGGGTTTACTGGCAATGTGCACGTCGTATTGGGGTTTACTGGCAATGTGCACGTCGTATTGGGGTTTACTGGCAACGTGCGCGTCGTATTGGGGTTTACTGGCAATGTGCATGTCCTATCGAGGTTTACTGGCAATGTGCACGTCGTATTGGGGTTTACTGGCAATGAGCACGTCGTATGAGGGTTTACTGGCAATGTGAACGTCGTATTAGGGTTAACGGCAATATGCACCCACACGGAGAAAGGTGTATTAAAACCTGTGAGTTCGTATCGCATGTTCCCTGTGTGGGCTCCTATGCCCTATTATAAGGAAAACGAGAATAGACTCACCTCCTATTCAAAAACGTGTCGTAAGAATCGACTAATTGAGAGCCTCTTTCGAAGTCAGAGTGCATCTACCTCAGACCCAAGGAACAAATTCTGCATACACATACGTCAGATATGTAAAACGGATGCGCATGCAACATTCAGGTTCTGGACTACAGCCAGGGGTGGACTAACAACCAAAACTTTCTGCCGAAGTTTACAGCTGGTGAACGCGAAGAAGAAGAAGAAGAAGATATCTCGTGTCAGTGGACTTAACGATGTGTGGCAGTCAATACTTCTAACTGTTGACTACTTCAGTCCGGAAGTTGTCATTTTAACGGTGCCCATCTTAAATTTATCGTACATTAGAGCAGGGCATTTTGTTTTGTGCAAGTGAAAATCAGAGGCACATCTTCACGCCATCTTACTTATCTGGAAGGAAGAATTTGAGGCGATGACCGTCTGTATCTCCAAAAGTTAAATCCATAGTGATCTCTAGTAAGAAAAAAAAAGGGGGGGGGCAGGTCAACCAGCTGAAATACCTAGAAGATGTAATAGCCTGGAATTGAGGCATTAAGACAGAGTTAGTTACTCAAAAAGCAGCAGCTGTGAGACATTAAAACCACAAACCGAGGGTTTCTCAGCAAATGAGAAATCAGCTTTAAGACAACAATGACTTTATACTCTCTACCTATGTGCCAGTCCTGACCTAGGGGTGTGAGTCATGGGCAATGACAACCGCTCACATAAGCAAATTTCAGACCTCAGAAATAAGATATATGAAAAAGGTTGTCTAAGTTAAAAAAGAACAGACAAAGCTCACCGCCGTCAGACAATATGTCTTGATGTTAAAACCCAAACCTGACAACTGGAGTGTATCAGTCATTGTTATGATGGTTTAAACATGTGAGATAATCGGCTGGTACGGCAGGCATAGGGGTCTAGAATCAGGGAACCAGGCCTTCCTGACGACCCAGGCTTTTTTGGGAAGGCCATATCAGGCGGCCCGTGTCTAACAGAGGACTGGAATGAAACAAACCCAAAAGGGAAACTGCTGACAGAAAAGTTTGGCGATCTCTCTGACAAACCTCTATATCCCAGGGTAAAAGATGATGGACTAAGCAAGCAAGTAAGCAAATGGAAATACGTTTTTTTTTAGGTCGGATGTGTGGGGAAGGGGGGGGTGTAGAAAGAGTTACAGTAAAAGTTCAGCTATAAATAAGTTAACTACAGTAAAAGTTCAGATATAAATAAGTTAACATAACAAAAGAGTGGCTAAGAAAGAAATCTGTACCTCATAAAGAGTAGCCAAATAACGCACTTCCTCGATACAGCGTTAAGTATAGCTGAGACATGTAAGGCTTTCTGGCAACATACCAGACCTTATCCTAGAGGCTGTGGTCTGGGTTCACTGTACGCAGAGTGACACACGAAACAAGTTGATTTATTATTAATGATTAATTTTGCATTAGAAAAGTCTAGTCGTTATCGGTTCTATAAGTTGACATATCTTTGTTGGATCCTGCTGTTGTATAGTGTAATAGGGCTTTTCTTCATCATCATCTTTCATCGAGTAGTTCAATCTTTGGACTAGTTGCGATACTTCCTGGTCATTTCATTCTGAAGCTTTGTTTCCTGTGTCACGGGTTGTTAGTTTATGTATGCCTTAGGCTTACCTTCGATTGTTTTTCTTCTTCAAGTCCACGTTGTGAGGCATTAGTCGTGATATTAGTCCCCAGCCTTCTGTCACTAGACTGCCGCGGCTAATGTCAAGTGTTACTTGTTATTTTCTTTTTAAAGGTCAGGCTCCTTTACGATAGTTATCATGATCGTTATCTTGAGGGTTATCGTGATAATTATTATCTTTAGCAGCCAAGTTGTTGTAGATGAGATCTACAAAAGCCTCGTTACGAGACATCTATAGAGGCTCCAAGTAGAGGTCCCTGCTATGTTTATAGAGGACCTGAAAGCCGCCACGGATTCTCACCATGAGAGGTCTATAGAGGCTTCCGCACGAGGCTCCTACCAGACTCTCTCCTGAACCAACTGGTGACCTCTGATATAAAAAAAACACCTACGTCACGTTGACCTCAGTTATAGGCATGTTCACAGCAAGTGGCACCAGAATCGGACATTTTTTCAAAGTGGTGGGATGTGATGGGGGGGGGGGTGGACGGCTAATACCACGTAGACCGTTAATAAGGGGGTGGGGGTGTTAGGCGACCAGCCATCCCCCCCCCCCAATCTTACTTCCTTACTACATACACCTTCACATTATTACATATATATTTTACTATATTTACGCATTGAAACACATCTTATATCCCCTGAACTTCTTCCAGCATTCGACTGAGACAATGTGTGAGAGAACTAAGCACCCCCAACGTTTTCTTTGAGTCGTCGCCACTGGACAGCAGAGTAATTCCCAAGCATAATTACCATAATATACCCCTTTTTTTAAACAGTTGAACGAGGTTTCTAATAGTAGTTTGGATGCATGTAAAACAGATGGCTGCTTGAGTCACTGGGTGTCAATATTTAAAGTGTCAAACACGGTTGGAAAACATGAAAAAACAAAAAACAACAACAACAAAAATGCTTCCTGCGAGTTCAGTGGTCTGTACTTGGTCACTTCCGTTGTCATTGTATTTGTAGCGAGACCTGTGTCTGAAAAATTAATAGTTGACCAGTTTTGAACACTTTTCATTCACTCACCACTTGTATCCATCTCTTCTGCCTGCCATGACTTCATGCAAACCCGCATCAATCGTCTTAGCTAATAGTCTAACCCAAATCTTTTCAATTGACCGCCAGCGGGTCACATCTGGCCGGCGAAGGCCTAGCAAGTGGCCCGCGAATCATTTACATTTGTCTTTTATTAGTAGTCTTTCTATGCCGTGACTTGGGCATCTAGCCCGCAACAACTCCCATTTTCAACAGTTATCCCCCTGAGTAAACTTAGTTGTACCGCCCTGGTTTAGTCCTATAACTTTATCCCAAGATTTAACCAACCTGGAAACATAATTTATTCTATCATCATCCTTGTGATCGAGTAGCCGAAACTCACTCAACCTTGCAACCGCCGTCACCGCTAGACAGTTACCACTGGAACCATCCACAAAGTCTTACAAAGTTGTCTCCCCTGCGACCCAGCATATCTGTTCTGGGGAGAAGTACCGGGTAGATCAAGTGCTCCTATCGTATCTCCCGACTTATGGCTGGCTCATCAAAAAGTCATTGAGAGTTAGTGCGAGTTTCCTCCTCCAAAAAAACGCCATAAATTCTACTTTTTATATCTTTCTGTGACTATTTATTGTGGCAGTTATGACTGTAAGGTACATAAACGGAAGAGCTAGGACAGTTCTTATTTGGAAGAAAAATAAAGGTCTCGTTTAATTATGAAACCATTAACATTTTTCAGAAACAGTTTTCTACATCTTAGAAGTACAGTTACACCTCAAAGTTCAGAACTCGAACAACGTGGAATCCGAATGAAGTCTTGAAGTAAATTTTGCTTCGGAACTCGATCGCCGCCTTGGAAACTGAACGCCTGCCACGTGACGGTCGCGGAACTGAGCTGACAATGCAAGAGCTTCAGCACTAGCAGAAGGAATGTTAAATGTTGGATCAAGAATCAACATCACAACACTCAGACACTCCCACAAGCCCTTTGTCACCATCTTCAGCAGCAAGCGAAGGGTTCCAATTCCAATGGCACTATTAACTGTCTGTACATCAATCTCGCCGTTCCTTTGAGTGTTGAGCGTCGGCCAACACCCTTGTAGCTACTCGCAGAGCCATTCTCATCAGACCGTAATTATCTAGATGTGCCTCCGCAATGTTCATTCACTCTCAGAGGGCCTTTACAACATCTAGCTTGTCATACATCAAAGATATATGGAAGGCAATCAATACATTGACAACAATGTATTTAACACGTTGCTGACGTGTAATAAAACATCTAAGGATTTCAGAACCTACAGAACAATCAAAAGCAACAATACCAAACTGTCCTTGTGATATATACCTGCTTTCATCATTTTGTGGGGAAAAAATGCTCTGAAGATATTCCTTCTGACATACCTCTCCTGTCAGTTGCTGAAGAATTTAAACATCTTAACAGTCTCAGAAACAGCAGTGTATTCGGTTTAGATGGAATCAGCAACTGGATCCTTCGCAGTGCTGCACCAGTTATTTGCGAGTTGTTGACTTTTATTTACAACACATGTCTTGTTAAAGGCTACTTTCAATCAGCGTTTAAGATTGCCAAAGTTTTTTCGCTTCTAAAATCTGGTTCTTTAGACAGTAGTATCCTAGGTAAAAATAGACCGATCTCCCTGTTATCATCACTATCGAAACCACAAGAGAAACATATTCATAATACAACATTTCAATGTTTAGATCGCAACAATCTTATTGTGGATAACCAATCAGGGTTTCGAGCAAAACATTCTTGCCATACGGCCTAAACAGACATGTTAGCTAAATGGCATCAGAATAATAACAATGAGAAAATATGTGGAGGGATGTTTATAGACTTTAAAAAAGCTTTTGACATGATAGACCACGATATTTTTATAAGAAAATTAGAAACAATGAAATGTAATTCTAGGCTATTATTATTAATGAAATCCTTTTTGTTGAATAGGAAACAAATAATCTCATACAATAACTCCCTATAGTGGACCACTACCTTGAATATTGGGGTATCCCAAGGCTCGATTCTCGGCCCTCTGTTATTCAATATCTACATAAATGATCTTCCCTTATGCCTGTCGTCGTCCTGCGATTTTTTTGCAGACGACTGTACCATCTATGGAAATGCTCAGACATGTAATTTACTAAAATCGCTATTACAACAAGAATTAAGCAATGTAATCAAATGGATCAGTGCAAACAATATGCAAATAAACATTAATAAAACAACATCTATGCTTACGACGACCTGACAAAAACTATGTAGTTTAAATTCACAGAGAACGCTTCAATTCTACGTTGAGAGGACTCAAGTGGAAAGTGTAACTGAGAACAAAGCACTGGGGGTTGGTCACTGGTGCAAATTTAACCTTTGACTCTCATGTACAAGCAGTTGTGAAACAACCAATTAAAAAGGTTCACCAATTTGCAAAAGTTTTAAACTTTCTTGATGAAAATACAAGTAAGATATTCTGTATTTCTAACATCCAGACATATATAGACCCTTGCTCTACAATGTGGGATGGCTGCTCCAGTTCTGTTATCAAGAGGCTCAAGTCACTGCTTAATAAGTAAAAGTAATAATCATGGGACAGTGAGTTTCGAAATATATACAGGTTTTATGCTACCACCGCTTTGTAAACGTCTACTTTTCAAAAAGGCGAAATGTATTCACAAAATAATATCTCAAAAGGCTCCATGTTACTTTTGGCTGTTGTTTAAATATAATGGCAGGCACAGTAAACGCCTTAAACATATTACACATCCCTAAACCTAGAATAGACCTATACAAAGCAAGTTTGGCGTACTCCGCTGCTCAATTGTGGAACTATCTTCCACAACAAATCAAAAATACCACTAGTCCCTGTACATACAATCGAAAGTGTTCGAATATTATCTGAGCTCCCATAGAAGATGAACAATATTTTAGAAATAGCGCACATTTTCCCTAAATTTATTACAACTACTGCTGTTTACTGTAGTTAGAAATGTAGGACATTCCAGTGCTCGTAGTGCATTTTGTGATGCTATTGATAATGTTTACCATTACTTGATGTATGAATGAAATGATGTGAGAATGGAGGGAGACAACGAAATGCAGAATGTTAAACGGGCCTGCGTGCCCTATTCGCAACTTTAAAAAAAAAAAATTTTATTCGTTCGTTTGTTCGTTCAATTCACCACCAAGTGGGGCAGAACCGGTCACACTGGCAGAAGGAATAAATTGTAGAAGAAATTTTTTTCCGGGGAAGGAGAGTGGAACGCTGGAAGGTTTAGCACTAGTAAATTCCAAGGTGTTTTGACCATGTGGTCGAAAATCAAGAACCTGTTGAAAGGTGGCATCCTGAGTCCTGTTTAACAGGTGTGTTAATTTATTCAATTATAACAGGATTAGCCTGGTCCTCCAGGTTGCAGGTTGAAGCGTGGGGCCGACTTCCCCACCTTTGTAAAACATCATCTCGTCACGAAACAGATATCTAAGCATCGATTTCGGATGGATTTAAAGGGACAACGAAACTGGAACGTTAAAGGCATGACCACGAGGCAGACTAAGAAAACTATGGAGAGATAATGTCCAGACAGACTTGCAAAACACTTGGTGTCACCAACTGGAAAGAGAAGGCCGACCAGAGAGGCTAGTGGAGATGGGTGATATCTGCAGCAATGAAACTTAACGCCTCGGAATGCTAAAGAAGAACAAGATAACATTATCAAAGATTTTTTTTTAAAATGGTCGTCAACAGCAGAGCACTTTGGAACGTTGGCTGTAAACAAAACGAATTACCCCAAACACAGTACAGGAGGCGAAAGATGGTGACATGAAACACCAGAATGGATTCCTGATGTTATCACATTTTCTGTTATTTTTATTGATATATCATGGAAGGTGACTTACCTTCCAAACAATAATTCCCTTAGATCACCCGTTCTTCCTTCTCTTTTATGTGCTATGTCGCTATTTTGATCAAGCTGCAGTAAATACAATGTTTCATATCTCATATATACGGTCTGAGAATTTGAACGATTTGAAATTCGAACGCCGTCTAAAAACGGGTTATGTTCGAATTCCGAAGTACCACTATTGTTATTTTTAAAAAAATAATTTTAAAAAAGGTGAAGGACCCTTTCGGCACACTGAGCGTTTCTGATATGTGCTGGATTCAGTTTATTAATTTCCAGTCGACATTTTATGTTAACACTACGTCTGACCGCCTTTACTTCCCAGGACATTATATCGTATCATATTTAGACTGGGTAGATCTAGAAGCCAAGGGGGTCATTCTATTTTAACATTAGACCTGACAGGGGTTTCAGCTCAAGATCTACAGGCCAGCATATCCAAGAACAAACAGAATCCAGGGAGCCATACACAAACAGAATCCACATAGCCACACACAAACACAATCCACATAGCCACACACAAACACAATCCACCGATACATACACAAACACAATCCACAGAGCCACATACAAACATAATCCACATAGCCACACAAAAACACAATCCACCGATCCATACACAAACATAATCCACATCGCCACACACAAACACAATTCACCGATCCATACACAAACACAATACACAGAGCCACATACAAACATAACCCACATAGCCACACACAAACATAATCCACCGATCCAAACACAAACAGAATCTGCAGAGCCATACACAAACACAATCCACCGATCCCTACAAAAACACAATCTACCGATCCATACAAAAACATAATCCACCGATCCATACACAAACACAATCTACCGATCTATACACAAACACAATCCACATAGCCACACAAAAACACAATCCACCGATCCATACACAAACATAATCCACATCGCCACACACAAACACAATTCACCAATCCATACACAAACACAATACACAGAGCCACATACAAACATAACCCACATAGCCACACACAAATACAATCCACCGATCCAAACACAAACACAATCCACAGAGTCACACACAAACATAATCCACCGATCCAAACACAAACAGAATCTGCAGAGCCATACACAAACACAATCCATCGATCTCTACAAAAACACAATCCACCGATCCATACACAAACATAATCCACCGATCCATACACAAACACAATCTACCGATCTATACACAAACACAACAAACACACATCCATCCATGATCCATACACAAACACAATCCACCGATCCATACACAAACATAATCCACCGATCCGCCACACACACAATCTACGATCTATACACAAACCAATCACATCGCCACACACAAACACAATTCACGAATACACAAACACAATACACAGCCACATACAAACATAACCCACATAGCCACACACAAATACAATCCACCGATCCAAACACAAACACAATCCACAGAGTCACACACAAACATAATCCACCGATCCAAACACAAACAGAATCTGCAGAGCCATACACAAACACAATCCACCGATCCCTACAAAAACACAATCCACCGATCCATACAAAAACATAATCCACCGATTCATACACAAACACAATCTACCGATCTATACACAAACACAATCCACATAGCCACACAAAAACACAATCCACCGATCCATACACAAACATAATCCACATCGCCACACACAAACACAATTCACCAATCCATACACAAACACAATACACAGAGCCACATACAAACATAACCCACATAGCCACACACAAATACAATCCACCGATCCAAACACAAACACAATCCACAGAGTCACACACAAACATAATCCACCGATCCAAACACAAACAGAATCTGCAGAGCCATACACAAACACAATCCACCGATCCCTACAAAAACACAATCCACCGATCCATACACAAACATAATCCACCGATCCATACACAAACACAATCTACCGATCTATACACAAACACAATCCAAAGAGCCACACACAAACACAATCCACTGATCCATACACAAACACAATCCACCGATCCATACACAAACATAATCCACCGATCCATACACAAACACAATCTACCGATCTATACACAAACACAATCCACAGAGCCACACACAAACACAATCCAAAAATCCATGCACAAACACAATCCACCGATCCATACACAAACTCAATCCACAGAGCCACACACAAACACAATTCACTGATCCATACACAAACACAATCCACCGAGCCACACACAAACACAATCCACCGATCGATACACAAACACAATCCACAGAGCCATACACAAACACAATCCACATATCTACACACAAACACAATCCACTGATCAATACACAAACACAATCCAAAGACTTACACAAAACAATACACTGATTCCCTCCCCCCCCCCCCCCAACACAAACACCGATCCACACATAAACACAATCCACAGAGCAACAAACAAACACTATTCACCGATCCACACACAAACACAATCCACCGATCCCTACAAAAACACAATCCACCGATCCCTACACAAACACAATCCACCGATCCATACACAAACACAATCCACCGATCTATACACAAACACAATCCAAAGAGCCACACACAAACACAATCCACCGATCCATACACAAACACAATCCACCGATCCATACACAAACACAATCTACTGATCTATACACAAACACAATCCAAAGAGCCACACACAAACACAATCCACCGATCCATATACAAACACAGTCCACCGATCCATACACAAACACAATCCAAAGAGCTACACACAAACACAATCCACTGATCCATACACAAACACAATCCACCGATCCATACACAAACACAATCCACCGATCCATACACAAACACCATCCACAGAGCCACACACAAACACAATCCACTGATCCATACACAAACTCAATCCACAGAGCCACACACAAACACAATCCACTGATCCATACACAAACACAATCCACAGAGCCACACACAAACACAATCCACTGATCCACAGATTCACACACAAACACAATCCACCGATCCATACACAAACACAATCCACCGATCCATACACAAACACAATCCACCGATCCATACACAAACACAATCCACTGATCCATACACAAACACAATCCACAGAGCCACACACAAACACAATCCACTGATCATACACAAACACAATCCACAGATCCACACACAAACACAATCCACCGATCCATACACAAACACAATCCAAAGGCTTACACAAAACACTACACTAACCCCCCCCCCCCCCCCCCCCCCCCCCAAAAAAAAATTACACCATCCACAGACTACACACTTTTTTCATCAAGATTATTTCACAGGGGTGGGATGTGGGGGGCATGGGGTGGGGGGTGGAGGCACGAGGGGGTGGGGGCGGGCTCTGTCACAGCCATATTACATTCTTCTCCTCCAGCTCCTCCTCCTTCTTTTTCATTTTCTTATTCTTCTTTTTCTGCTTCTTCTTCTTTTTTACTCATTTTCTTCGTTCCTCCACTTATCTCCTAAAGGAACATGGACGCAACCAATTAAAGCGTCTTTGTTCACTTTGGTCTATTGTTGCAGCTATGTTTATTTTTTAAAAGGATAGGTAGTTAGTCTTCTAACAAGCCTCTTATGACATGAATGAAATATAGCAGTAATATTATTATTGTTATTTGCCTCCACTTTGGCTCCCTGTAACACTGTGGGAACATTTGAATCTGGGTGCTTCTTCGCAAGCAAATACTCAAACTGTACTGTGTCACACTGTTCAAGCTTAAATAGGCGGAGTAAAAATAACACCTCGATGGGCCACCAAGCGTTAAAAGCAAGAAATTGTCAACGCAGGGCGAGCTGCTCTGTAAACGAGGGCTATATCGATGCAAGCAGGTGACTTTATTCGTAAAAACATTCCTTGATTGTTTGACATAATAGCTGAGTTTGTATTGGCTTCTAGGTAAGCAATAGAAATAGAAATGACACTAACGAGACTACAGGAATTTCGCTGCTGCCTTTGGACATAACTGTAGATGTTGTTAAAGTCAAAGTTCGGCAAAACAGTTCTAGAACTGCTTGCAAGAGTTCCCCGTAGATGTGTCTGAACTTGATCACAGCAATCACCAATGAAAACGGGAGGAATAAGGTCTAGGCTTCGCATAAAACCAATCAAAGTCGAAAGTTCCCAAGTGATTTGCATGAGAGATCGAACTTGTCCGCGCTTGCTCTAGAAT
This sequence comes from Candidula unifasciata, assembly GCA_905116865.2. NCBI lineage: Eukaryota > Metazoa > Mollusca > Gastropoda > Stylommatophora > Geomitridae > Candidula > Candidula unifasciata. The sequence goes on from CAJHNH020004335.1 coordinate 166,813, forward strand.
GATCGATTGCCCGAACTGAGTCCTGTTTAGCGGGGCGAAACACTCTGATAAGTGAGTTGTAGTAAGTCTAGAGGTAAACAAGGTCACAAAATCCGTACTCATTGAGGTGCTATTTGATCGATCTGAGAGTATTCAGATACGGCTATACAATGATTTCTAACGGTATTGCAATTTAACCTTGCGACCCCGGCATTCCGTGCAACGACCTAGTAGCTACGAAGAACGCAGTATCGATTACTACTTCTGTTGACACGAGTGGCTAACGGTAAAAAAATTTTTTTTAAAGCTTCTGAGGGTTTTAAAGTAAACACGAAATTATTATGTTTCACTTTGCCGGATGAGGTGACTAATTCTTTTCTAAACACATTTTTATTTATCTATAGGGTGGAGTCAATTACAGTCCGTTTCATAATTCATGGCCAACTTTAAAAATCTGTAACTGAGTAAAACCATTTAGCGCAAACTGTTGAAATTTGACATGATTAACAATCATGTCCTTGTAAAGATGTTTGTTGTTTGTTTTAGTATCCAGAAGCTATGAGTTGTTAACCCTTAGGCTCGGTATTATGGATTTCGCAACCTTTCGGCCTTGATTTCATTGTATATACCGTAAATATGGGAGAAATGTGGCTTTTCTGCCTACACGTGGGAGTGAACCAAGACCACAAGGAGTTCGTCACCCGGACACCGCGCAATCCGGTTTAGCCAACTACGCTAGAGAGCCGCGCGTCCTTGTGATATATATATATATATATATATATATATATATATATATATATATATATATATATATATATATATATATATATATACTAGCTGTACCCGGCCACGCGTTGCTGTGGCATAGTTTGGCTAAATGGAAAAGAAAGAAAATAGAAATCGCACGTGTCTAATACAATCATTGTCTGCTAAGATATAGAGATAGTCTTTGATCCCCTACCCACCACAACTAAATCCACCTACTACTCTCTCCCTCATCAAAGGTTTTTGGAAAAAAAAAAGACAATGGAAATCGTACGTGTCTAATATAGTTAATGTCGCAATCATTCTCTGCAGACAAAAATATAGAGATGGTCTGGTTTTCCAACTTTAGAACACGCACCATATAATTGTGTCGTTATATTAGTGGTCGTTTAAATAGTGTTATTGGCACAGTAACAAAAGTGGTTTTTTGGTTATCACATGCTAAAGCTGTTTGTATTTTTATAGGAGACGTAAGTAAAGCTACTGCTGTACTTGTAAATAACAAAGTAAGTCGTTAAAAAATTAGAAAAGCGGAGGTAGCGTTGGTAAAATATAAACAAATTAGGTAATGAGAACTTGAAAATCATGTGTAAAGCTCTTTAAGTCCTCTTAAATTTCAGTCATTACCCCCTCCCCTCCCCTCTTCCACTGACTACTGTTCTCTCCCTCTTCGAAGGATTTGAAAATCACTACCTGGCGATATTTTTTTTGTTGCTGTAACTGACATTGACATCCCTGTCCATCCGGACTAAAATGGGGAGCAGGAATTGTAATAGGTAGTAAATGGGGCTAGTGAAATATTTACCACATCATCCTTCAAGTACCAGTACAACTACTACCACGACCACCACCACAGTAGCTAAAATAATGTCACTGCTATCTGTGTTACCATCGGAGTAGACAGAGAGTCGTGAGCAAGAAGATTTGGTTCCGCACGGCTAGTGCTGTCACCACAGACTGGTCAGATTAGGATGTATAATTTCACTTCCGGACAGAAGAACGCCATAACCTTACCGGCTGTCTTCACATGAGAGCACTATGGTGTAACAGCCCAACAACAACTATTACTGCTTCTGCTACTTTTAGTGGGTAAAGCAGTTACTGTGACTTAAAGCTCTATCAGTTAATAGTTTGAAAAAAAACAAACCCCCCCCCCCCCCCCCCCCTAAATTCACCGACAACTCTTTCCCTCATTGAAGTAGTTGGGAGGGAAAAAAATACTTGAAAAGCAAATGAACACAGGAAAAAAACACCATAATTAGGAAATGAACGCTATGGTTAAACAGCACAGCTTGAAATTCCAACGCAGATGATATAACTAAATCTAAATGAAAATAAATAGAAATCTACGAAATTTCAGCGTAACCATGCAATCGGAATGTTTAAAAATGCAATCATAAGTATGCGAAATGGTCAAATTTAATTATCAAATGGTTTACCCATTTACTTGTCTTTTTTTTTTTAAGTATCAAGGCAACATGGCTAGTGCTGTCTCCATGACGGAGCAGATGAGGATATTATTTTAGTCCGGGGTTTAAAAAAATTAACCACTGCGGATTCGAACCCTGGTCTCCCGCACAGGAACCCAGTGTTCTAACCATTCGACCAAGCAGCCACTTAATCGGATCAAAGAAAAGAGAACTGAACTAATAGAGATGTGTGTCCCTACTACTGTGTCCCGATTATAACACAACTCAAAACCGCAGGCAATTGTTTTCTCGTAGACAGATACTCCAGATATATTAATGAAACGGCACAACAATAGAAATCGCACGTGTCTAACACGGTTAATGAAGTTAATGTCGCAGTCAATGTCTGAGCCGACGTCAAGATAGTCCTTGATGCCCCCCCCCCCCCCCCCCCCCCCCCAATCGAAGGTTGTTTGAAAAAAAAAACAGAAAGTAGAAATCGTGTTTAATATGGTTATTGTGGCAAACATAGAGATAGTCTTGTTTGCTGTACCACGACCTACTCTATGTATTAGAGAAGGCGTTGGCTGCACGTAACTCGCCGGCGAATGGTGGAAGCCTTGCGTTCTGACTACGGCGCATGCGCAATTACTAACGTGGCTATAATTAGAAATCACTAAAATTATAAATATTAGTTTCGAATATTATGGCATAAATTGTCGCAAACTATCTCTAACAATGACAGGTTGAATTTCAAACCACGATGGGTGAACATCCAGTATCAAAACAAACATATCCTGAAAATTTCAGCTAAATCAGTTCAGTAGTTTCCGAGTCTATAGGGGATAAACAAACACACAAACATTGATTTATATATATATAGATATATCTTCATCATCATCATGTGCCCTGCCAACTGGCATAGGCGCTTATGTGTCTCCACAGATCACGATCCCTGGTTTCCTGTAACATCTCTCTCCCTGCCGTGGATGTGACTTCCTGGAGGTTTCTCTTGTTAAACAACAATTGTAGATCTGGATAACAGTGCGTATATATGCACAGCAATTGTGGGGGCATTTGTGTTTAAAGACATAATAGAACTGTTAACGTGAACGTTACGAACGGCTGCGTGATCTCGAGGAATAGCGTCTGAGTGCTAGAGGTCCCGGGCTCAACTCCTCCATGCCATCGTTTCAGCCCATCCAGCATCATCTTTCTTGGTCTGCCTCTGCCCCTGCCCCTTTTTCCTCTGATCTTTCCAGTTGTCACGATGTTCTCCAATGTCTCTCTTCTCAATATGTGGCAAAATAAGTGTTGGTCTCTTTCTTAGAGACATGTGTGTGTGTGTGGGGGGGGGGGGAAGGGGGGGGGGGAAGGGGGGGGGGTGTTTAGTTGTAAACAAACACCTAGTTTTAATTTTTTATTATTTGCGATACTTGAAAGAACAGAGATCGATTCAAAGCAAAAAATCAACAGGCTTCCGGTTTACAGAGTAACGGACATTTTAAAAACATAAATTCCAGGAATTGCTAGGCGTTTCACTCTCAAGTATCGTCTTGTCCCTGTCCGAGAGTCCGATAAAGTGCAGCAGGGGAAGATTGAGGCCTGGAATCATGATCAGGTCAGGCCTACCTTCCGAGATTGTCTAGGGAAGTAATGCGCCGAAAAAATCGTCGACGAAGGATCTCTCTATTGATGACGGTGGACCCCTGCTGTTCATCCTCCTCTGTGGAGTTCGTTTGATCTGATATTCATCTCCAGCATTAGAGCTCCGTTTCCTGTGTGGGTTCCGGAGCCCCATTGTGGGGGAAAACAAGAATAGATCCACTGCCTCCCGACAAGCATGTCGTAAGAGTCGACTAATTGGGGATTTCCTTCGAAGTCGAAGTGCATCTGCCTAAGAGGCAAGGAACCAACAGTCTGTGTACAAATAAGTCAGATCTGTTAAACTGATGTACATGCAACACAGGTTCTGGAACATTTCTAAGGTCTAGAGGTGGTTAAACTACCAGAAAATTTGACCGGAATTTACAGCTGGTAAACGCCAAGAAAAAGAAGAATCTCCCAGTAACTTAGATAACCACAATTTTTTTCATTTCACGTGGGATATGTTATCAAAAAATCACCACGTATCTCTGCACAGGTGATTTCCACATAGTAAGTACAGTAAAGTAAAGGGCCCTTTGGCGCACCTGGCTGACAGTAAGTAAAGTAAAGGGCCCTTTGGCGCATCTGGCAGACAGTAAGTAAAATAAAGGGCCCTTTGACGCATCTGGCAGACAGTAAGTAAAGTAAAGGGCCCTTTGGCGCATCTGACATATAGTAGGTAAAGTAATGCAAAGGACCCACTCCTATGGCATTAAGTTCTTCTTCTTGTCTGCCCTATATCCCCCAATGGAGCATAAGCTCCCAACCAACTCAATCTAAGCCATTCTATGCTTCTCTTTTGCGTGCATCTCACCCCCCCCCCCTCCCCTCCTCCCCCCGCTCCCATGTCCTCACCATCCTTTTAACTTCTCTCTAGCTCCCCTTTCCGTGTTTTTTTTTTTTTTTTTTTGGTCTGCTTTTATTTCTCTGCTCCTGTGGGTTCCAATGCAAAGGCATTCTAGTTATATTATTCTCAGGTTTTCTCAACATTTGTGCCATCCAAGGCTTGATCTTTTCTCTCGAATCTGACCCCATCTCGTTCGGCTGCATGATTTCATATTCGCTCCTACTGGTTTTCCTTTCTAGTGGTGTCAGGTTGCGCTTGTTTTGGACGTTTCCACTACCGACGACAGCCACTGCCAACAATCCAAAAACATGAATGATTTGATATTCCAAATCGTCTCACCTTCAGCGTTTTCCCTTGCAGGACTTCTTCCTTGTACACGGGCGACCGCAGCGCCTGGGCTACCACCCATAACAACCCATTGGTGAAAACACAGTCGTTCTTAGAAAAGACAGTCGCGACAAGAAAGCAGCGAACGGTATGTATAGACGGGATAGGAAGCCCCCTCATAACACCCCTAGAACATAGGACAGCCTGTGGCAACGACCGCGAAATTTCGAGCTTGAACGAGGTAGGGTGACTTTCGTGATTAGTAAGTACCCCAATCGTTTCTTAGTTTCGACTTCCATGTAGACGATCTTGTCAATGTTTGTTGATTTGTATGCCGGTGATAGAGAAGAATGTAAACGGCGGGGGGAAAAGGGGAGGGGGTCCTACATCGAGCTTTCAGTGTGAAAAAAAAAACAGATTGAAAGCAGATACAACTGCTATCATTTTATTCGTTAAAACCTAACAGTTAACATTCTGCGGTTAACATATACATTAAACGAAAGTAATTCATTTGCAGAACTATTTTCCAGCAATCCGACAAAAGTTACGAACACACCAGTTGTTATCGCAACCAGGTGATAAGTTTACCACCTACCCGACACTAGGAATTATTTTGCTCCTTTACTTAAACTCCGCCCCTACTCCCCTTCCCCATCCTCACCGTATTGATTAGTGTCAGTCAAATGGGTGGATCTCGGAAGGGAATGACAGCCGTCACAGGTTTCATTCATATCTGCGGTGGGTTCATTCATTACGCAGTGCTCGGGTGTCCTAGTTTCTGTTGACCTAGTTTGCGTTTTGGCTTTGATTGGCTCATACAATGCATGGCTGGGCTTCTGCAAACATGGCGACAATGAAGGCCTGGTTGTTGAGCGCTGTTGGATGTGGTTTCCCGGAGGTTTCTCTTGTTAAACAACTGTTGTAGATCTAGATAACAGTGCGTATGTATGCACAGCAACTGTGGGGGCATTTATGTGTGAAGACAGTAGAGAGCAGTTAATGTGAACGTCAAGGGGCTGCGTGGTCTTTAGGCATCGCGTCTTTCTAGAGAGCTGGACGTCCCGGGTTCAATCTCTTTAGAAGGCTGTGATTTTTTCACTTCGTCTTTTAGTAATTTCCCCTCGTCTTTGGGTTGTAAGGTTTCACACTCGAGTGTGTATTGCTGCGCACGTAAAAAAATTCCTTGGCAGCTAGAAATCGAAAAAGTGTAGCCTAGCTGCCCGGGCAAAATTTGGAGTTCAAAATCTACGCAAAAAGTATTTCAGATTCTCGACGGTGCTATGGAGTTCGTCTTTTGTGCTGAGCACCTTTGGACTCCGGTTTGGGTCAGAAGTAGAACAGAGCACTTATGAGTTACTACTGCCCTTGTGCCATAATGTTGACCCGTCGTCGTCTAAACCTAATGTGAAGTTATAGCGTCTGGTTGTCTGGTAGTCTGGTAGTCTTAGTTTCAGCTTCATAGCAAACGGGTCACCCCATCTTTGCTCCGCTCCTGTGCCAATGAAAAGCACACAGAATGTTTATCACAGTATTAGAATTGCAGTTCATCATTGATGGTAGCAGAAGTCGCCAACAGATCAGCAGTTGCCCACGCGATCAATTTTAATCACATACGGGCACCACAACACTGAATCTACAATTCACACCAACACGTTGGTCACAGTCGAAAAAACATTTCAAATGCAATCCGCAGCTCACAGTGTCACGCCATGCATTCAACTCAGAAGCTGGGCGACGAAACTATATCCAGTCTACAAATTGAACAAAAATGCATCGGCCACCGTCCGGCAGAAGCAATCAATTTGCCTCTGTTTCGAACAGTGCCGCTGCCTAACGTCCATTTTGACCGTATAGGGTAAAAAGGCGTACGACAAAAAAAAATATTTTGTGGGGGAATGTGACGTCACCTGGGGGTAGGATATTAACAAGGAAACCTTGCTCGGTTTGCTTTGTTAATTCCAAAAGAAAGGTAGCACTACATTTGTTTGTAACTAGGCGTGGAGCAGATGCTGCCTGGTCAAATCAACACTGTTCTGTCTGTCCGCCTATCGGAGCTTCCCTTCTACACCTTCTGCCAACCAAGGCTGATGACATGCATTGTCCTATTATTATCCCCAAGAGACTGAAACCTGAAATTCTCACACTCAGGAACACAAACAACCACTTTCGGATACCACTCCCTGACTTTGTGAACGTAAAGTAAGTTAAAGGACCCTTTTCCACGCCTTCAGGCATATTGGGTATATCGGGCTAGACCTATATTTTATAAACCAGAAGTAGATCATAAGAGATCGAGTGAATAATGAAACTATCAGGCAAATTGTGGGAACGACACCTTGTACTAGATTCATCAAGAAACAGCAGATCAAGTGGTTTGGCCATCTCGTTAGAATGCAGCAAGATCAAATACCATCACAAGCACTACATCTCAAAATCGGCACTTGGTGGGTGATGTGGTCAGCATCACGCCGGGTGCATTTACTTTTCAGAACTGCGCCAGGTTCTCATTCAAGGTTGGGTCGACCTGCGAGTCAAAGTCGTTTTTGAAAAAAAAAAAAAACTCAGGCTCCGTCATAATTACATTGTATTTTTTATTAATGTTACTGTAACGTATAGTCCGTAGGCTGACTGACTTTCTACCCCACTAGGACATCACACATGCTATAAACACCAGATGACACAATGTGCCGCCATGTGGATGAGGATCACCGTGGAGAGGTCCCAGAAACCACGTTCAATCAATTGGCCACATTTATGGCCTGGCCACATTGCGACCCCTGGCAAGAGCCAGGGTGGGGCTTCGAAAAACGAAAAATTGTACCTTAAAAAGGACGGCAAATATAAAGTAAGTTACTCCACGTACAGTCCGTAGGCGGGCATTTGCCCGCCAACGCCACGGCGACTTCCGTAAATAATAATAATAGTATTAATAATTTTAAAAATAAATAATATTTAGAATCCGCTGTCAGTCATGCACATAAATCTTTGTTTCTGAGCTGTTTTTACTTAGAGTAACTGGGAGAAAAAAGTCACAACTACGAAAATGAAATTGCAAAAAAGTTTCAAAACCAGTTTTTCGCCAAACATTAATCTTTATTTTTCTGTTTATTTCCCTTATTTAACGAATTACTTCCCTTGTGTTACTAAAAATTTTCGTAAAAATTCGGTGATGCGAAGGAAACAGATATGCATGAGTTCGCGACCAGTTAGACACATGCAACATGGACGACTTTAGTTCTCAGGACAGGCAAGACAGTGAATAGTGTTAGAATATTTATAAATAGTAACAGTAAATTGTAACAGTAGAATTCACAGAGAAATAGAAACCAGATGTCAGAAAGCAAGTGCACTTATATACCAATTGTCACCATTAAGACATCCAAGCATAACTATGAGTGCAAAGAGACAGATTATTAATAGCATATTCATTCCAACATTGAGCTACCAGTGCCAAACATGGACACTATCTAAAGCCCATATACGCAAAATCACCACCTGCAAGATGAGGTGCCTGAGAAAAGCAGCCAACCTAACCATAAGAGATCGAGTGAATAATGAAACTATCAGGCAAATTGTGGGAACGACACCTTGTACTAGATTCATCGAGAAACAGCAGATCAAGTGGTTTGGCCATCTCGTTAGAATGCAGCAAGATCAAATACCATCACAAGCACTACATCTCAGAAGATCAACTACAAGAGCAAGAGGACAGCCGCGGAAAACATGGATCGACAACATTCACGGCATGACAATAGCCAGTGGCAGCCAACGTGCACTGGATCGCAAACTATTCCTCCCCACAACGCTTAACGGCAGAAGTGGTTTATGATGATGATGATGAGGAGTAACAGTAAATAAAATGACATTTTCCTACGCCTTTAGACGTATCGGGCACATAGGGCTAGGCCTACATTTTACAGACCAACAGGCATTCGGCGAGTGATGTGGTCATCACGCTGACTATAAGCTAAACATTAACGCTGACCATGCAGCAGCCACTAGTCCAGGACTGTTTAGCTTTAGGTTTTGATTTAGACGACAGATCAACATCACAGCACAAGAGTAGTAACCCATAAGTGCTCCGTTTTACTTCTGAATCGAACCGGAATCCGAAGAATCTCAGTGCAGTGCACGAACTCTGTAGCACCTGCGAAGACCGAAAACATCGAGAGTTCATGTTAAATACGGGTTAACCAGTGAGTGATGTATGCACTGTGAAGAATACATCCTTTAACCAGTGAGTGATGTATGCACTGTGAAGAATACATCCTTTAACCAGTGAGTGATGTATGCACTGTGAAGAATACATCCTTTAACCAGTGAGTGATGTATGCACTGTGAAGAATACATCCTTTAACCAGTGAGTGATGTATGCACTGTGAAGAATACATCCTTTAACCAGTGAGTGATGTGTGCACTGTGAAGAATACATCCTTTAACCAGTGAGTGATGTGTGCACTGTGAAGAATACATCCTTTAACCAGTGAGTGATGTGTGCACTGTGAAGAATACATCCTTTAACCAGTGAGTGATGTGTGCACTGTGAAGAATACATCCTTTAACCAGTGAGTGATGTATGCACTGTGAAGAATACATCCTTTAACCAGTGAGTGATGTGTGCACTGTGAAGAATACATCCTGCTAGGGCCCAAACTGTGTTCATGGTAACCGAATAATGGTAAAGGTAACGAAACTACGTTTGTGTCGCCGTCCGCACGAAACTCCGTAGCTACAGCAACGTTCCTTCATGGTACCCATTACCTAGAGGCTGGCGGATCCCCGGAAACCGTCCTGCTACGGACAACGACCGTGGGCTGCAGCGAGTCGCAACTGGATTTAAAAGCAAGTCTACTATCGACTGCGCTAGTGCGGCCCCTATTGACAAAGTTTTTTTTTTTCTTAGGCTGTTTATCAAGGTTTTATAACAGTGCAGTTGCAAAAGCTCTCGCCTGCGGATCGGAACGCAGTGTGTTCGGATCCCGACGGAACTGGGCATTATTCAATAATAACCTTAGCACCGAGGTCGACCCAGCGTTGAGCTGGTGCGTGGTGCATACCTAGGAAGTAAAGGCGGCCGGTGTGATGCTGACCAAATCACCCACCAGGTGTCGATTGAACTGTAAATTATAGGTCTAGCCCTATGTGCCCAGTAGGCCTAAGGCGTGGAAAGGGATCTTTTACCCCTTGTATTTTATTGTTGCAAAGTACATGCCTGGCGTTGCCGTTAAACGGCCTTTACCAGCAAATATAAAGACAAAACAAAAACAAGACACCCCCCTACCCCCCCCCCCCCACCCCCACCCCAACAAATGCAAATAAAGAACAAACAACAACTACCATTTCTGCCTGTATGTACCAATTGTGCAGAGGCATCTTAAAGCTTCCTGATTTAGGGCTGCTTGGCTAGTGTTGTCGCCACAAACTGTGCAGATTAGGGTTGTATTGTGTGTGTATGTGCTCGTGCGCGCCTCCATCAGAAAGAAAACCCTCGGCCACCAACACTGAACTACAGGTTACCTGATTGTACCATTGGGCATGAAACGGTTGTACCAGGTTTCTAGGATTTACACTGCAAAATTGTAGGGGTTTCAACAAAATTCACAACTTTACAGAGGATTTTACCATACCAGAGCGCTGCCTTCTTTACCGTTTGGACAGTCGCTCCTCAATGTTTTATATTATACAGGGCGAATCTAACTAAAAAAGACATTTCATTTTAAATGTTAGTTTGACGTTTCAATTTAAATTCACCTTATGAATTTATTTGGCAACAGCAGCTGCTTAAGAAGAAGAAGAACAAAAACAACAACAATAACAACCACAACAACTACAGTAACAATTGAGATTAAAAACAACCATACAAGGGCAGGAACATATTTCAGCTGAAGTTTACAAGCGGGAATGATAATGATATATTTTTCTTTAAAGTAATAACAATGTCTTGCATGAAAAATCAATACATGGCATGTATAATGTTACTAATTTTGGTTCGACAGTAATAAGCATTTCTAGAAATATTAGACCCCCCCCCCCCCCCCCCCCCCCCCATAATACAAATTGTTGTTCATCTGAACATCAAGGAAGATTGGCTAATAAACAGCATCCTGTCTCCGAAGCTGAAATATTTTGGTAATATCAAGCGCCACAACGGAGTGGAAAAAATTATAACAGAAGGCATGGTACCAGGAAGGAGGGGCAGAGGCCGGCCGACACGAAAGGGCACAGGATATGACTCCTTGAGTGTGAAAGTACATGAGACGGGAAAGCTGGCGAGAGACTGAGTTTCTTTTAGGCAGATCGTGATGAAAACGACGTTCTGCAAAGGACCTGCTAGATGATGATGATTTTCATTTAATAAGTAAAGTAATAGGTTTGTTTGTTTGTTTTAGTATCCAGAAGACATGATTTTTTAACCCTTAGGCTCGGTATTATGGATATCGCAACCTGTTCCATTGTAATTAATTCCATTGTAAATACCTGGGAGAAATGTGGCTTTTCTGCCTTCCCCCGGGAGTGAATCCAGACCACAAGGAGTTCGTCACCCGGTCACCGCGCAATCCGGTTTAGCCAACTACGCTAGAGAGCTGGGCTAAAGTAATAGGTACAAGTAACTTCTATAGGAATATCTCTGCGAGTCAAATCGAGAGAATAGACTTCATTGCACTGGGTTACATCCCATATGGCTCGATGTCTCTCCGCAAAACGGCTGACTGCCTGCTGAGAACGTCGCACAAAGCATGAACTCCGTAGTTCCAGCGAAGATCCCCATGGATCTACTTAAAACGTGCGCTCGTGAACTAAACGGCGCCGCCTTAAAACTAACCCACGAATTACAGTTTTATAGATAATTTATGATGAGTACCAGTAGTTTTGTTGTTGTTGTTCTTGTTTTGTATAACATAAAAAAAAGGCCTGTATGAAATATATGTGAGCGCCCGGTGTATGAGGTAAAACGTGATTGATAATAGTCCCAAGAAAAGCATCTGGCCCTGCCGGCTTGCGCGGAGACCTTGGTTCCACAGCTGCTTGGATAGCGCGGCCACCCATGAACGTCGGCGCGCGCACACACGCAAAGCTCACAGCCAGCCAGGATGAAGCCTAGCTGCCTCATGAATATTTAAATTTGATCGTCTCAGAGCAAAGAAAAAGGCGTTCAGCGTTTTAAAAGAATTATTCACCATCATAAATGTTAGCAGCATGATAAACTCAATTAGACAATCACAACTAATGATCAAAGTTTGCAAATTTAGCAGTAATTTAGTAGAAAATTGAATAAACTTGGGGTCTTAAGTCAATTTTCTCCTTCAGAAGCCCACGGCGCATGCGCAGTTTGCCTGATTTTAGCCTATGAATGACGATGTGATATAAAACGCTGCTTCATTCGGCACACGTTTTAAGAGAGGAACACCTTCACTTTCGTCCGTTAGTCCTCGCAATATCTACCTCATATTTATTCAGGCACCTGTATTAAACTGTTTGGAGTAACGATTCTCACAGGATTAAACCACCCGACTTGCCCAATTCTGTAGTTTCTGTGGCATTTCCAGTGAGACATGGAGCAGGATTTCTCCTTGTTTTGCTGCGAAACGGACATTGGGGGGAAGTCACAGAGAGCCATAGCCGATCCAGTGTTACTGAACGATAGAAGAGTACTGGCCAATTTGTTAGCAACAGAGGATAAATACTTGCCACATACTTGTTATTTTAATTGTGTTCAAACCGACATTCAGCCTTATATGAGAAAAATGGTTACAGAATGGATGGCAGAGGTAAGTGTTTATTATTAAATTTGTTAAAATTCAATGTCTAAGGCATTTTATTTATGACATGTTCATATCAGATTCCTGCAGATTTGTCTTTTCTCATTTCTTCTCCAACTAAACTATTTATTTATCGAAATTAATTGCACTGTTAGAGTTGTGGAATGATTTTTATTGACCGGCTAAAGCCTTAATGCATTATTGATGATTTTACTGAAGTTGTTTGCTTAAGTAAGTACCAGTCTCCAATATGGCCGGGAGAGCTAGAGACCTTGAAATTCCGCAGCCTTGCATGATTCACTACACATATTTTCACAACAGTTTTGCACACAAGACGATCAGAAATAAAAGCTGCAAATATTGCACAGATTCGCTTTATGCATGCTGCACTAGATAGATTTTAATTACATCTTACTTTTTAAAAGATATATCACAGAAGGTTTCCAAAAATTAATTGCTTATTTTGTTTTCTGCAGAAGATGAGTGCAACAAGGTTTAACTACTGCATTTTCTAATTCATTCCTTTTATTAAATACACGATGTACTTCTAAAAACCTTTATTTTGTAATAATCTTCTTTTCTTTTTTGTCTGCCTTTTGTCCCGTCCCCCCTCCCACAATGGAGCATAAGGTCCCCCGTCAACCAGTTCGACCCAAGTTATCTTTTGCTGTTGCATGCTATAGCTCAACTTTTGTCTTTCTGTTTATTGAAGACTTTAATAATTATATTTTCCGCGTGTGTATGTGTGTTTTTTAATTCTTGGCAACTTTTTATTTACTTGTCCTCCCTTTTTTTTTTTTTTTTGTCCAGGGGCCCCAACAGAAATGCCATAAGAACTAAGGTGCGACTAATAAGGAAGTTGGTGAAATCGCATGTTTAGCCCAAAGGTGCAGATGTCGCAGCCTGGCTGTAAAACACAACATAGCGTGCGAAAGGCTTTTTTAAGGGCGAATGAAGAAAAGGTCTTTGTTCCTATGGATTCCAGTGCTAAGATAAAGTAGATTTCTTCTTCTTCTTCTTTACGTTCGCCGGCTGTAAACTTCGGCGGAAATGTTCTGGTTTTTCGTCTACTTCTGGACTCTAGTCCTGTTCCAGAAACTGAGTGTTGCGTGTACATCCGTTTCACAGGTCCGAGTAACCTGCTTGCAGACTTTTGGTTCCTTGCCTCTTAGGAAGATGCACTCCGACATCGAAGAAAGCTCCCAATTAGTCTACTCATATGACATGTTTTGGTTCAGGCAGTTGGTCTATTCTTGTTTTCTCAACAATAGGGCCCCGGAACCCCCACGGAGATGAACGCAGATTTCAATAATAAGGTTTCTCTCAGTGTGTAACTTATCCACCGCTGGTGTCTTTTTATTCCCGTCCGATTCAATTTAAATGTTTCCTTCTCTTCGGAACGTTGATTTTAAAGAATTTTCAGGTGAGATACATATCTTTTTTATCCTTCTTATAGTCCATGCTGTGTGGCGTTGGTAGTCATAGCTATCCACAACCGGTTGTATTTGTCTCGTGAACATTCAGTCAGATCTGACGCAGACGATCTTCCATACCTCGATGTCAGACTGTCCAACATATTCTCTGCCAGTCTTCCCCTGCCTCTTCTAAATTTCGTGTTAATTTGCTTTTCCACATTTCCCACCTTCACGATTTACTGGACTTTTCTCGTTCTCATGACACGATTAAAGAATAGAGATCGACTTTTTTTTCTTTCGAAATACGTTATAACACATTCATTTTATGATCTCTAAACTTGTTTTACACCTTATGAATGGGAACATGTCCTTCTCGTTTCAGGTGTGTTCAGAACAAAGGATGGAGGAAGAGGTTTTTCCTCTCAGTGTGAATTATTTAGACAGAATCTTGTGTATAAAGGATATAAAGCGCAGCCGGTTACAGCTGTTGGGAGCAGCCTGTATGTTTCTGGCCTCCAAGTTGAAGGAGACGACACCAGTCAGTGGCGAACAGCTGGTCATGTATACCGACAGTTCAATCACGCTGGAGGACCTTACGGTACTTGCTGTTGCCTCTGCTGACTTTGCGACTGTCTTTACTGTACCCTTTCCTGATGTTGTAGAGGTTGTTTTTGTTACAGTTATTACTATTACTACTTCCTCTTTTACCGCTTGATGTGTCAGGAAAGCTTCGTGTGTTGAGGGGAATATACGGTTCTGTTCCTTGATGTTCTGGCCACTTAATAAGAGACACATCGTGCTGTTGTAGAGTTTCTCTGATGTTATCTGTCCATGTTATTCTTGGTGTACCTCGTGTTCTACGTTGCCATCCTCTGTTAGTGTATGTTTGATATGGTATGGCTTTACACATTCAGGGCATACCATTTTATTTTTATTTAATCGTTTTTACTTTTATTTTTAATTTGCCGTCCTTTGACTGGCATAATTGTACTGTTTCTCTATGTTTAATATTATGATATAAATGAATGTTACACAATTTAAAATAATAGAATTAACAAACAGTAACCATTCATCTTATTAACAATATACCAGATTGAT
Source organism: Candidula unifasciata (assembly GCA_905116865.2). Lineage (NCBI taxonomy): Eukaryota > Metazoa > Mollusca > Gastropoda > Stylommatophora > Geomitridae > Candidula > Candidula unifasciata. The sequence goes on from CAJHNH020004335.1 coordinate 182,060, forward strand.
TGTGTATTGTTAATGTCATATGAAAACATTAGAGATAACCTTACACAAAGTAATATATAAATTACTAATAATTACTAAAAGAAATGTTTTTAAATATTGAAACCTGCCAAGATGTTGCATGAAGTGATGACAGTTTATATCTAACTTTAAAAAGAATATACATATAAGACTCTCAAAGAGAGTAATACCATGGCAGAAATTTATACGCAAATTTATATTAATTCAGCGTCCATTGTTGCCGACCTGGCTTTCATCCCGTATTTGGATATGTGCGGGTGATCCGATATATTTTTTTGAGCTGTGAGGGGGGGGGGGGGGGAGTGTTTGTTTCATTCAGAATTTGTCATCATCTCCAAACCTCGTTGCTACCACAAGGCGTTTCCTATCTGCCAGCTAGAAAGAATAATTCTGCAGAATGGAAACATAATTAATATCATCATCGTGCAACCTGGCCACACAAGGACAAGTTTCAGAATCATTACATTCGCCAGTATATCTAAGGTTATCCAGTCGTTAGCCCTGGCCTGACGCGCCGGCGCAGAAACATCACTGATCATTCCAGCCGGGCCAGACAGTGTAAGGGCAGTAACCGTGGGAAAGTCGCCCGCGCTCCTGTCTAGTCGGAACCCAGGGTCGCTGGCCCACACTTGCAGTCAGGGACGTTTATTATTAACAGCGCTGGCTGGGCAACCTGTAGCGCGGCTCTGTAGGGATGATCTACGCTGTTTGGTATGTGCTTAAGTCCGTTCAACCTCCCACGTCAAGGAAGAACGTAGGTAAAGAAGAAAGGAAAGAAATACACTATACCCTGGCAGTTGCAGTCGTTGTTGGCAAGAAATGTAGTTTGCATAACATGTATTTTGTTCCTTCCTCGATATGTTTGTTTATGGTTTTCACACACTATATGTTTGGTATATGCTTATTAAGTCTGTTATATGTTTGGTATATGCTTTTTAAGTCTGTTCAATCTCTCGCGTATTGAAATGAACATAGGGAACAAAACAAATACTATACACTGGCAGTTGCTGTTGTTGTTGTTGTTGTTGGCAAGACAGCGTAGTTTGCATAACATGTATTTTGTCCTTTCCTGGTTATATTTCTTTATGATTTTAAACACATATTATTTGGAATGTGCTAATGTCCGTTAAACCTTCAGCGTATAGAAAGAATGTACGTAAGAAAATTAGTTAATGCTATTATAAACAGTTACCCTGCAAATCTGTCGTTACTGGCTACAAAGTGTAGTTTTTATAAGGAGGTTTCTTTCCTCACTATCTTTACTTTCTTATTTTTTTTTTACAAATAGTATGTTTTATATGTGATCAAGTCCGTTAAAGCCTCCCATATACAGATAGAACGTAGATTAAAAAACCGCACAATAATATTAACGTTTAGCCCTTGCCTACATTTATTATTGTTGACGAGACTGTGTTGTTTTTTCCTCCTGTGCCTTTCCTGTCTCTGTTTTCTGTGTTCTACACGTTGTTTGACCAAGTTTGTCTGTTTCAAGGCCGATACCTTGACAAACAGTTACAGCTGTTATTGTAAGCGTGGGGATATTGCAGCTTTTAGACGTTTGTAGACCGCTGTAGCTTTTAGACGTTTGTAGACCCCAGTATTATCTATTTTCTTAACTACCAACTCACCACGCGTTTTCTGATTGCTCTTTACACGGTAAATAATAAACTTTTCTTCCTTTCTTGTTCCTCTACTCTTTAATGATGCACTTTTTTTCTTTTCTTGTTCCTATACTCTGTAATGATAAACTTTTCTTCTTTTCTTATTCCACTACTCTTTAATGATAAACTTTTCTTCTTTTCTTGTTCCTCTACTCTTTAATGATAAACTTTTCTTCTTTTCTTGTTCCTCTCCTCTTTAATGATAAACTTTTCTTCTGTTCCGGTTGCTCACCTAGCTGGTACATTTACCCATTATGTCCCATAAACTGTAACTCGTTTTCTGACATGTGATAGTTTAGCGCATTGTGAGTTAAAGCAAGGCTTTCCTGTGCTGAAAGAGTTGATAATTTAATGAACATTCAGAATTTCATTTTCCCTATGGTAACTTAACGAATATGAGTCGCGGACGTCCCTATGGTAACTTGACGAATATGAATCGTGCACGTCCCTATGGTAACTTGACGAACATGAATCGTTCACGTCCCTACGGTAACTTGACGAATATGAATTGTGCACGTCCCTGTGGTAACTTAACGAATATGAGTCGTGGACGTCCCTATGGTAACTAGACGAATATGAATCGTGCACGTCCCTATGGTAACTTAACAAATATGAATCGTGCACCGTTTCTCAGTGCTAAAGAAGAATTCATGAACAAGAAATATCCGAGAGAAATGTATATGCAAGCAGATCTCAAATTCCTGAACAAGAAATATCCAAGAGAAATTTATGTGCACGCAGATCTCAAATTCCCGAACAAGAATTATCCGAGAGAAATGTATGTGCACGCAAATCTCAAATTCCCGCACAAGAAATATCCCAGTGAAATGGAGTTTAAAAAAAAAGTTTTCTTTTATAAGCCTTACACTGGTTAGAATTAATTAGCAGCACTCTTTTCACGACAGGTTCAAGATGCATCGAAAGAACATAGTGATAGAATAGACATTCAGTGATGGATCATAGAAAAAAGAACATAAATATAATGGTACAAGATAGTAGTAGAATAAATGTAACAGTAAATCATGTGATTGACTAAATGAATGAATTAATTAATTAATGGGCATCGTGCATTCGGGACATTCCGATAAGTGCTCGGTTTCCTTCCTCAGTTCATTTACCTCTGCCCAAAAAGCCATAAATTAGAACGGTCGTTTTTCTAAAACACTTTCCGTAATTATCGAACTCTGGAACGTCAAGGTTGTCAATCACTCACTGACCCTGAGCCACAGAACGGCGGTATATTATCGTTGATTTGTATAAAATAAGAGATTCGCAACAAGCTGAATATTTTTTTTTCAGTTGAATTGGAAAAAAACCTTATGTTTTTATATTCAAAGGTTTTTATAAGTAATCAAACAGAACTATAGAAAGTACAGTCAGGTTCAGGTTAATCTCCCCAAATAGAGTAGCCTACTTTTTATTTACAAGTTTGTTGGACTGGTCAACTTTCCTGAAGGTTACGGGTGTGTCCCCCTCTGTTGTTTGATTTCTTGATGTCTTGTAGTTACGTTTTAATTCCGAGAAAGAATGTGCCTGTGACATACGTTGCAGCACTCTCTAGAGGTGTTAAGGCCAGTTTCTCCATGTTTTTAGAGTGTTAAAAGCGCTGACGTGATGAAATATACAACACGCGCTATCAACGGCACTGCGGAACACCCCCGTAACCTCTTGCCAAGGTGACAGGTTTAGGAACTACCAGATCTGAGAAAAAGAAGCAGCCAAGTAGTCTGTGTAGTGATACTGAAGTGTGTCAGAGTTGATTAACAGCGTCCAAATGGAAAAGGTGTGTTTGTTTGCGGTCACACCAGAGACTGTGGTTACTCACGTGCATACGTCAAAATATTATTCTGCTTGTATTTTGTTTAGACAGTCCAGTGAAAACATCCAGGCTGTGTGGTCTCGCTGCATAGCGTCCGCCTGGAGTGCTAGAGGTCCCGGGTTCAGGCCCCGGTGAAGGCTGGGATTTTTTTTACATAGGCTTCTAGTAACTTTCCCTGGTCTCTGGATAGTGAGGTCGGACGCCCGTGTGTATTGCTACGCACGTTAAAAAATACCTTAGCAGTTGAAAATCGAAAAGAGAAGCCTAACGGTGTTGCCTGGGCAAAATTTAGAGTTAAAAATCTACCCAAAGTATTTCAGGATCCTCGCCGGTACTACGGAGTTTGTGCACTGAACTGAAGTTCTTCGGACTCAGACTCGAGTGTGAAGTAGAACAGAACACTTATGGGTTACTACCCTAGTATCATGACGTTGATCCGTTGTTTAAACCTTAAACTTTAAACCCAGCAACACACACACAAGGCCCCTACAAGGGTTGTTATGTATTCAGCCCCTGTGGGTATAGTATACCCATAGTTTGGTTGCTGCCATTATTGCATGTTTGTTCATTAGCTATGATCTGGGGCTGAGAAAGTTCATTTAATGGTTGTAATCACCGTTAAAGAATTCCGCCCTTAAAGAATGTCCCGGTTCCTTTCTGTTTAGTGACCACATCACGCTTGACTTAGGGACATCTCATATTATAGGGGGCTAGGGCATCCCGCGTGATGTGGTCGCTAAACAGAAAAGAACTGAATTTCCTATGCGTGTGTGTGTGTGTGTGTGTGCATGTGCATGTGCCGTCTCCACAATAAAGATTCGCTGAAGGCTACATTGTACTACCGATATCTTCGGGAGATTACAAATTGAGGCCTGAATCTTTTCCACTGCGCTGCTTTCGAACCACACTAGGAAGGAATCACTAAACTCCCCCCCCCCCCCCCCCCCGCCCCACCTTTTTCCCCTTTCAAACAGTTTGCCGCTGAAATTGACTTCTATAGTATGCAGGGTTCATGAAATCGTTAAACGCATATACTGTCCTAAGTGACATTGCCGCACGTTAAAAAGTTCACCGATTTTGTATAGTTTATATGTGGTACTGTCAGATGGCTGGGTGCTGAGTTATTTGGGGAGGGGGGGGGGGGGGTGGGGGGGGGGGGGGAGGGGGATGCGAGTCTGCATTGGCGTTATGATTGTGAAAACAGCCTGCATCTGTTGGCAACTTCCCCCCCCCCCCCTCTCCGCGCCCTCTCCCTCCTTTGGGATTGCGTTCTGTATAGTTCTTCTTCTTCGCTTTCACCAGCTGCAAACTCTGGTTCAAAGTTCTGTTTGTTCAGCCACATTTGGACTGCAGTCCTGTTCCAGAACCTGAGTTTGGAGTGTGCATCCGTTTTACAGATCTGACTTATTTGTTGGCAGACTACTGGGTCCTTGCCTCTAAGGCAGATGCACTCCTACTTCGAAGGAAACTCCCAATTATTAACATCTCAAGTGTGAGAATCAAACAAATTCCGGAAACAAATCCCGGAAATTGCGTTCAGCCATACAGACATATGGCACAGTTATATGGGAGCACCACAAAACGGTCACTTGGTAACATATATGTAGTCCAGTATAAGATGGGAGTGGGCGTTTATGCGTTTTTAGTGCCCCCCAACCCCCACCCCCCCCCCCCCCCTAATCATCAGAACTGTATCGTAGGGCTTCACTCCCCACTCCAAACTCAGATAGTATAACTGCTATACGACTGAACGGGGTTTCCCAGAATTTTAACTGGTTGATTCTCATCCTTGATATGTTAATCTACAGACTAAAATTCTGGGGATTAAAAAAATGGGGGAGGGAGGGGGGAAGAGGGAGGGGTTAGGCTTTTTGAGACCCAAACTACTCCCACATCTGAATGTTTTCTTTGTGTCGGCACTTCTGGTCACAATGCAGCACACACACAAAAAAACATACTGAGTGATTGCCATTAGGCAAGGTTTGGTCATGTTTCCCATCACATGTTGAAGGCATGTAACTGTTAACCGACTTCAGTACAGTGTGTGTCAAACTGGTCTCCGGGTTGCGTAACTGTGGAATCAGACACCACGTAATCGGATTGAATAAGAACAGGATATAAATAAACATGAAAACGTCTGTGTCATTGTGTCAGGCTGTCTGTGGGGTCATATATTTAGCAGTATCTTTATGCCGAGAATTTCCAGCCGGCGTTGCGTGGGGGTTGGTTGAAGAATTCTTTTGACATACAAAAAAATAACAATACACTCCCTCCCCCTTTCCCCCTCTCCATATGGGTTCCAGGGCCGCTTTGAGGAAAAAAATAGAACATACCCACTGCTTCCCTAAGAACAAGCATATCGTAAGAGTCGACTGATTTTGTTATTCCTTCGCAGTCGAATTATATCTGCCTGAGAGGCATGGAACCGACAATCTGCACACAGATCAGATCTGTAAACCGGGTGCATACGCAAAACTTTAGTTTCTTGATCAAAGCCAAAAATCTGGAAACGGACACACAACCAGGATTTACTGTTGGGGTTTACAGCCGGTGAACGTACACAAACGCGCAGACAAAAAGCACGATCGTGTAAGAAACGGCCGGAAGGATAAAGGTTGGAGTTGAAGAGGGAAAGCCGGCAGCACAGCAACAGTTCATTCACAGTTAACGTTGGCACGATAACGCGCCATAGACTTCAAGTCTGCTCACATTCACGTGATTTCGCAATTCATTCATTACAGCCTTGGCATCCTGACCGACATGTAAGGGTGAGGCGTGAGATTTTTGTTTCCATGATTCTGCTGAATGCAAGGAAGTGAAGGTTCCATGGTGTATTTATAGCGAGGGGTGGGGAGGGGGGGGGGGGAGGTTGGAGAAAGATAATGACTCCAGGAGAGAAATATACACTTCCTCATATATGAAGTTGTACCTTTAACCAAGAGTGCGATGTGAGAACCGTGTGGATGAGCCGTGTAGGCGGAACATCCTTTGCGGGAAAGTTGGAGCCAGTGCACACGGGGTAAAGCGCCGACTATGGGAACGAGAAAACTGTTTGGGTCTAAAATTCTGACGTCACTGTAAGGAACCTTCTTACTGTATCTTTGCCAAACAGCCATCTGTATCGCAGCTTAAATTGTTTTTAGCTGTAGATTTTTAATTTGTAAAGCTATCTTGCGTTTCGTTAAGTAATAATAGATTGTCCTAATGTTTACTTTATTAGGGATGAATACAAATAGAATAAGGCGAGGTGTGATATATATGTGTCATAAATAAATAATTGTCTTCGTAGACACGTTTTAGTAACGAAAAGGGCATAAGTTGAGAAAGTTAGTAAAACCGTAGCACTATTCCTTTAAAATTCATATTTTAGTAGAGAAATAGAAAAACCTTGATGACGGAAGAGAGGTGGAGGAAGAGACAGATCATTTTTTTTAAAGGCATAGCGTAATGTGAAAAATATGTGATCTTAGCATAGGTAGGCTTAGAATGAAATAACACTTCAGGATTTAAAAATTTCTTTGAAAAATTTACGACGACGAAGAGGAGGAAGATAAAGAAGAAGCAGATGGTTACTTATTTTATTGCCTAAGACGGGAACCACTAAATGACGTGAAGTCCCACGGTGATAAGCCACCAAGGTCTGTTATATTTAGCATATCACCATTTCTTAACTTCCTTTATCATCCATATTTGCCAGATAACGGTGACATTTTGAGGTTGAAGCAACAATTCTCTGTAACCAAAAACGGTCCAAATGTTAACGCTGCGGATAAGACAAGACAGCTTGGGCATATTTCCCATGACTCCGACTATAGTCAAGGAGTCTTTTATCCTGTTTATTAATTGTTTTAATTAACGCACAGTTCATGGGAATCCTTTTTCACCCTTCCGGTCTTGTTCGCAGGAAATGGAGTCGCTGATACTGCATCTGTTAAAGTGGGACCTCTCTGCAATTGTACCCAACGACTTTTTGGACCATATTTTACATCGGATGCCTTTCAACACTTACGAGCGGCCCATTATTAAACGGCACGCTCAGACGATAGCTGCACTATGTGCTACAGGTAAATATTAAATACTGTATGTTGTTAACTTTTTTGTCGCACTTTGTTAATCTTCTCTTGTCCTAGATGTTACTTTGTTTGTGTGCTAGTTATTATTTTTAAACTCCTTATTTCTCCCGTGTGGGTTCCGGAGCCCCATTTTTAGGAAAACAAGAATAGACTCGCTATCTATTTTTTCTTTAAAAAGCATGTCGTAAGAGTCGACTAAGTAGGAGCTTCCATCGAAGAGAACAACCAGCTACACACATATAAGCCAGTAAAACGGATGCACACGCAAAAGTCAGAATCTGGCGCAAAGTCAAAGGCCAAACCGGGGCTTTTTCGCCGGAGAGTACAGCGGGTAAACAAAGAAGAAGAAAAAAACAGAAGAAACTCTTCAGTTGCATACAATTACTTTTCTCACATGTGTCATAGATGTGAGTTTAACTCTTTCAGTCGCCAATGGTTGTTTACTTTAACCCCATCTACGAGACAGAAGTGATTAAATTAATAATTCGCATACAGTGGGTTAATATGACATCTATATGTAATAAGCAGGAGATACTGGGGTCTGGCGCCGTGGCACAGGGTGGCCCACGTTCGGAGACTGTTTAGGAAGGTAATGGGCCTAAACATTTGTCGAAGACGGAGGATCTTCTACTGATGACTGGTAGACTCCTGTTGTGTATGCTCCCCTGTGGAGTTTTATTATTATATTATATAAGAGAAGAAAAAAGTCATCTATGGATAGACCAAGATACGTATAAGCTAACTATCGCCTAGTTTGGCTCACACAAAAAAAGCTGGTTGTCTGAATTGTCAGAATCTGTTAACTTCACCAGTAGCTGTCTGTCTTAATTCCTAAAATATTTAACATCCGTGGCGAAGTGTTTTAGCTGTTTGTCTCACGTTGTAAAAGTCATAGGTTCGTTTCACGGACGTTGTCATTTGATTCATGATTGTTATATTTACGGAGATTGCTGTGGGTTCCTGCTGTGTACGATGCCGTCGATAATCGGCTAGCTCAGTGTTCTGAGAAAGACAGCGCTATGTGGGATACCACCCAGTACAGTGATGTCGATTCTTCCGACTTTTCTTCTTCTTCTTTTTTTTTTTTAAATTTCTACTCCTGGAATGTCGGCTCTGTTGCTAAGTCGATGCGAACGCTTCGTAATGCCGGGATGCCGGTTTCGATCCCAGCTGCGGGCCATGCGCCTTGCGTTGGTTTCGACAATGGTATTAAGAAAGCCGACTGTCCAGAAAGCAGTGGCAAACTACTGGACGTAAATTTGCCTAGAAAAACCATACAACAGCCCCCTGGCTGTTGGGGTTGATCCTGCAACGTCATGTAAAGGATACGCAACTAACCCTAACTTCTGGAATGCCTCGCGGCGTCAAGTCAGGAAGAGATCACTGGAACGGGCCCTTCTGTTCGTTTCGTATAAAGTACTTTTTATTGTCTCTGATATTTCTGCAGTTTATCTTCTTCTGGGTCTGTCGCCGCTGCATTTGTATAACACTGCTGTCTGTGGTCCCTTTAATTTTAATCGGTTCGTGAGATCTAATTTTCTACGAGCACTTAAGTAATCTTCTGTTTGCTGGACCAGTCACCGTTTTTGTTTTCAAACTTCCTAGAAGGTCACATTTGAACTACACTACTACATTCAGACTAGTTTGACACCACCTCCACTCTAGTATGCCCGAAACTGACCGCGGTTAGATGCTGGCCAAAAAATAAACATCCCCCTGCCCCACCATCTCGACTGTAACCGTGGAAAAACCAGATGCACTGACTGAACTGTGTCCTGGTATTGTTTTCTTTGTGTTCCCCATCTCCCCTCTTCTCCCTTCCCCCCCCCCCCCCGCACCCCTTTCAAGCAAAGATATTGCTTAGGTTGTAGATTTATATACGTACAGAATACTTTAATAACTAGATTTTTTTATCTGTCGCTGCATCTGTTGTGTGAATGTTGAATAGCAGCGAGTTTGAATTGCTGTCAACATTTTCAGATGCCACTGTCAGCTGTGTGTCTGTATTGTATGTTGTGTAAAATACCGGGGGGTGTACGCAGACAAACGGAAAGGACAATATGGGACCAGATTTCTGGGATATTAGTTCTTACTGTGTCTCTTTGCTGAGGCAATTGAAAGAAAGGAAGAGCAAGTAGGAAGAGAAAGAGGAGGAGAAGAAGAAGAAATGGGAGAAGAAGAAGGAAAAGAAATAGGAGAAAAAGAAATACTACATTTTAAGATTGCTAGAAAATAATACTTGGTTAATTTTTTAAAAATAGTTCTTGTAGAAACAATACACTTTTATACTGTCGCGCGCGCGTGTGTGTGTAAATTAAAAGTAAAGGACCATTTTCCACGCCTTTCAGGCGTATTGGGTATATTGGGCTAGACCTGTTTTTTATAGACCAACGGCACAAGATAAGTAATGTGGTCAGTATCACGCCAGCCGCCTTTACTTCACACGACTGTACCTAGTACCCACTCAAGTCTGGGTCGACCTGGGAGACAAGGCCATTTTTCGAGATAAAAAAATCCGACTGTGTGTGCGTGCGTATTTATGGTTACAAGTGATTCATTTGGCTCCCACCTAAAAAGACATAATCATGTATGAAAATATCAATATTAAACAGCCGATTACTAAATGTATGTACAGCGGTTGAAAATAAAACCTCTGGACAGCATGCAGAGAAGAGATAGCCCGGTGACAAATTGCGTGGATTACAGAACCTTTCTCGTGTGCAGACACCCACATTCTTTATTCGTGTTTAACGTCTGCTTCAAAGGCCGCCATTAGATTAGTGTGACCTGGCCGACTTGTTATCCAGATGCTAGTACATTGTTTGTGCGTGCGTGTTGGCCATTTATTTATAATAATCATAATTATTTAAGAGCCATAACCCTGTGTGAGTTCCACTATATATCATCAATTAGCAAGTCCTTTACAGAACGTTGCTCTCTTCACGGCACGCCTGAAAGTATCCCTTTCTCTAGCCAGCTCTCCGGCCCCATGTGCATTCAGTGCCAATGTATCTTCAATGTCTTGTATCCATCTTCGCGGTGGTCTACCCCTGCCTCGCCTTCCACAAACTGCATCTTCCATCACCGTCTTTTCCAAGCCACCATGACGCTTGATGTGCCCAAAATACTTCAACTTTCGGGACAGGATGCTGTTTATGAGTCAGTTCTCCTTGATGTTAAACTCGTTCAGAATGTCGATTGTTTTTCCTCTTTCTGATCAGTGGTATTCTAAGAATTTTTCTATAACATTTCAATTCAAAAGCTCCATTATATATATATATATATATATATATATATATATATATATATATATATATATATAATAAACAAACTGTTTATTTCTGTGAGTTACAGCGCCCCACTCAGTCAGGTTAGGGGGAATAGATCAAATGCCTCTTTAAACAATATATCGTAAAAAACGATTCATTAAGGATTCGTTGGCGTTAGATGTGCTGGGCGGAAAGGATGTAATCCTCGCACTTTTAAAGGCGAACGAAGAAGAAGAGGGAAAAGAAGAAAAAAGGAGGAGGAGGAGAAGTACCGTCATGTATAGTTTTGACAGCAGCCTATGTCTTTATTTTAAGCGACGGCACAACCATAATGCACAGTATGCACGTCCGCCCCAGACACACAGAGGAGAGAACCAGAGGGTGGTTGAGACGAAAATGGGGATGGTCGTAATTACACTGTATTTGTTGGCGCTGTATGGCTTCGAGGCTAGTGGATGACTTCCATTTTATCAAGTACCAGAGTTTGATTACCGCAGCGGACGGTTAAAAAAAAATACGAACATTATACTGGTTTTTGGACGACGGTAAGAGAGTTGCACCGTGGAAGAGATGTAAGCCCACGACGTAATGTTCACAGTCAACAGTCAACGTAGCCAACCTTTAATGTGGAGACGACACCGTTTTTTTTAGGCTGTTGAGTTCAGATGGGACAAGATAACACATATCATGACGTGTTATTTATGGAGCCTGCTCAGAAAGTGTTCTGACGTCATGCTCGGCTCCAGGAATTTAGGTTTTACATAGCGGGTCAAAGGTTGTTACAGCAGTGTGAATTTTAGTGAAGACGGCGATGTCATGGTTAAATTAGGGACGTTTACACGGAAGTGAGACATTCTTCTTCTTCTGGTCCTTCTTGTTTTCTTCTTCTTCTCTTCTTCTTTCTTCTTCTTCTTCTCTTCTTCTTCTTCTTCTTCTTCTTCTTCTTCTTCTTCTTCTTGATCTTCTTCTTCTTCTTCTTCTTCTTCTTCTTCTTCTTATTCTTCTTCTCTTCTTGTTCTTCTTCTTCTTCTTCTTCTTTCTGTTGTTCTTCTTCTTTGTTCTTTTTTCTTCTCTTCTTCTTTCTTCTTCTTCTTCTTGTTCTTCTTCGTCTCCTTGTTCTTCTTCTTCTTGTTCTGTTGTTGTTGTTGTTCGTCGTCTTCTTCTTCTGGTTCCTCTTCTTCTTCTTCTTCTTCTTCTTCATCTTCTTCTTCTTCTTTATCATCTTCTTCTTCTTCCTCTTTTTCTTCTTCTTCTTCTCTCGCTCCTCCGTCTCGCCGATCTTTCTCATTCTCATATTCTTTTCGTCGTTATTCTCTGTTATAATTTGATTGTTGGCACCTTTCCGCTTTTCCGGACAAAAGTGTTAATTTATGCTATGGGTAGGCATGGGAATCGCAGCCCGAGGTAATGGCGAGGGCGACTAGCAAGACCTGCAAACGATAAGAAGCCTTCCACAATGAGAGCATGGGATTTCAGAACCGTTATTGTCATAGTAATTGTGCTGTAACTTGAGTTACTTGAGGCACCCACAGTTGTTTCAGTTTTGTTTTGTTAGCTGGGAAAACAGATAACTCAGTTATACTGTAACGTACATACACATCAATGTCTGGAACAACTAAAGATAAATCAGCGAACGAAGAGAAGGAGAAGGATAAAAAGAAGAAGTAGCAGAAGAAGAAAAATTAGAAGATGATGACGATGATTTTTGCTGTCCTTATATGGGGTCAGGCATCAGCTTGGAGATAGACATCTGATAATTATTCACCGTAGGGCGGGAGCATCAGGGTCGTATAGTCATAAGTTATCTTAGTTGTTGAAACCAAAGGTGAATATATTTGACACCATTTCTTCTTGTTATCTGGCCTCCAGTGACGAGCAGCACAGCGCTTGCCGACGTGCGAAGTTTGTGTGTAGATTGTTCTATTCCCATAACCTTTGGGGGACCTACGAAGGAGAGCTCCCAGCATTCTTGGCATACCTTCTTGCTACATTGGTTCCGGCTCTCCTCTCCCCCCTACGGCTAAAATAATTAACGCCACTAACATCCCTCTCTTTCTCCGTCTTTACTTAAAACACCCGATTGCATAGTTGAGCTAGTCACAGCTACTCTCTCTGCCTGTGGCTCCACTCTCCTAAGTCGGGTCAAATCCAGGTACACAGTTACTGTTGCTTTCTATGTGGAATCCATTTTAATATCATTTTCCGAGTAATTGTTTTTTCAAAACCGAATATACATTTTCTTTGTGTTGACGACACATCGAAACCTATTACCACGTTTAAGCATATCAATAATGTTTATTTATTATGGCAACCCACCCCACCTATCGACATATCCAAGTATATAGTTTATTTTTACCGACAAACCACCCTAACCTATCCAAGTACATATTTTCTTGTATTTTTACTGAATGTTGAATTAAGAATCAACGTTACAGCACTCGTGACACTCCCATAAGTGCCGAGTACCCATCTTTAGCAGCAAGCGAAAAGTTTCTATTCCGTTGGTACCAGTAACCATCTGACTGAAAATCCGTCTCACCCTTCCCCCGAATGTTGAGCGTCGGCCAGATCCCCTGGTAACTCCTTATTTTTACTGAGAGCTACCACAATCTATTAACACATATCCAAATATATAGGTAGTTTCTTTATGCTGAAAACCTATCCCAACTTATCAACAAAGTATATAGTTTCTTTCTGTCGACGAGCCACCCTCTTTCGTTATATCCAAGTAATATAGTTTCTTTCTATCGAGGATCGATCCTACACTTTTATCACATCCAGCTATATCGTTTCTTTCGGCGAATCACACCCAACCCTTCTTCACATCCACATATATCAGGGTTAATCAAATGGCGGCCCAAGTGCTGAATCCGTCCAAAGAAGGACTGAATCCGTCCCAAGAAGGGCGGAATCCGTCCAAAGAAGGGCTGAATCCGTCCCACCGGCTTCATCCGTCCCACGGGCTTAATCCGTCCCACTGGCTGAATTCACCCCACGGGCTGAATCCGTCCCATTGGCTGAATCCGTCCCACTGGCTGAATCCGTCCCACGGGCTGAATCCGTCCCACGGGCTGAATCCGTTCCACGGCCTGAATCCGTTCCACGGCCTGAATGCGTCCCACTGGCTGAATCCGTTCCACGGCCTGAATCCGTTCCACGGCCTGAATGCGTCCCACTGGCTGAATCCGTCCCACGGGCTGAATCCGTCCCACTGTTTGAATCTTGCCCGCAGAAGCCTAGCAAGTGGTCCGCAAATCATTACCAGTTGTATTGTATTAATAGTCCTTCTACTCTGGAGTCTCTAGCCCCTAACGAACCCTTTTTTTTTCAACATTCTGGCCCTGACTAGCTCTGCTTACTACTGACAAGCCGCTAGGGCCGACCCTGGACTTGTTATACGAGTCTAGTTACCCCACCTCCTTTTTTACCCGCTCTCCTACTAAGTTTCATATCTGTGGCTTAGACGTTGAGAACACGCTTCATGATTTCAAGATACCCCTTCGATCCAGCTGCAGGTGATTTAGCAGCAGGCCGCTTTGCATTCATTTTGTCAGTTTTTTAGAACCGACCACCCAGAGGTCAGTGGCAGATACTGTACATTAACTCTAGTGAAATCAGAAACAGTCCCCACCTCCCCCACCCAAAGAACAACTGTTTGGGCTGCTTCTGCAATATCCTGCAAGGTAAGCATGTTAGAGATTCGGCCCGTCGCCAGCAAATTTTTTTATTGACTTCAATTAGTTGTCCTGTGTGGCCCTTAAGACAACACAAATGTGACCCATATGGCCACTCAGTGGGAAATGCCGGCTTGAGAAGGGCATGCGACTAACGTTAACGCAACCTGATAACAACCATATCTAAGTTCCCTTTACTTCTGTTGAGCCTAATCCTGTCCAACCGACTAAAATGTTAAATTCGGACATTCTACGGTTATAAAGCCACCTTCCGTCCAGTGTTGATGGTCACAGCTTAATGACTCTTCGGACCCTTATAAGGGTTTGCTGATTCAGGCGAGTTTGCTAGTAGAGATGTTCATGTGATCGTTTATGAACGAATGCTAATAGAAGATATGAGGTTAGATCAAATACCGTCAACACCGCCTCCCACACCAGTTGTCGTCCCTTGAGTTTGTTTCGTACTTTGTTCGACGCCTTCGGCAGACGAACAGCATTTCAGCAGGAACGACCCCGGTCAAGATGCGATTAAACCCAATGCGATAAGTTAATCCCCATTGCCCTTTAACAATTTAAAGTATTACCACTATGTTGTCCATTGATAAAGATTTTGTCGATACGTTCGCTTCACATCTTGTTTCTTTCTCTGAGCTTCCTTCTTCTTCTTGTTGTATGTATGGGTTTTCCCCACTCTAGCCATCATCTAACCTAGCCATCTACCAACCAGGAAGAATGAATAGAATAAAAATGGACCTGTGGTGGTATTTAGGTTGACTTTGAAGTCTCAGACACAGACTGCCTTGTGATCCCACATTCTTTAGTTGGTCCCTAACCCGCAGGCGCCCTAACTCTTGATCAGCCATACGGCTCTTGGTAAGCAGTTGATGGATGGAGAAATAACCTTAGTGAGATTTTCATTACTAGGGGTTTGCGTCGGGGCCTCATTATTGGGGAAAAAAGGTGGGACCACTGCCCATAACAAGAATGGCGTATGTTTGCTGTGATCGGATCTGTCGATATTGCAACCCAACTGTACACCATAACACAACGTGCCCACTACCGTTTTAAGAGTAAAGATACGAAGATAAAGAGAAAGAACCTTTGTCACCTCACCAAGACCTGTTGTGACCGAGTATATTGGAAATTTAACTGACTCCCACAGTATCAGCTAGGGGTTGGTTATCTTTCAGTTTCGGTATCTGTGTGGATAACTGATTTCAGAATCGACATTATAACATACCGGACATACCTATAGATGCTCCGTCCCCCGCGGCATACGTCCTAAGGTGTTGCTGTGGTACAGATTTTACGCTTGTCGTTTCCTTCCTGTCATACACCCATCGTCGTTGTATCCACTCCTAATTCCACATTCACACTTGTTATTTCGTCTAACTTCGTCTCTTCCATTAGCAGTGGTTCATAAATGGTCTTCGGAATGTCTCCTTTGTCCAGTACCAGTGTTTTGTGTGTGTTTTGTTTTGTGTGTGTGTGTGTGTGTATCTATCGCCTTTGTAGCCAAAACCCACCCTTTCATACTCTCGTATGTGTGTGTAGAGAGAGAGAGAGAGAGAGAGAGAGAGAGAGAGAGAGAGAGAGAGAGAGAGAGAAAGAGATAAGGTACCTTTGGGTATGTGTGAAGACGGAAGTACTTATGGAGAGGAATACCTGAAATAAAACTACTTGTAATATGAGTAGAAATTTATGTTAGCCTGTAATTGAATTGAACAGTTGCAACAGTTAAACGTGGCAGTACCCACCCACACTGGACAACAGTTGCAACAGTTAAACGTGGCAGTACCCACCCACACTGGACAACAGTTGCAACAGTTAAACCTGGCAGTACCCACCCACACTGGACAACAGTTGCAACAGTTAAACGTGGCAGTACCCACCCACACTGGACAACAGTTGCAACAGTTAAACCTGGCAGTACCCACCCACACTGGACAACAGTTGCAACAGTTAAACCTGGCAGTACCCACCCACACTGGACAACAGTTTTCTTTTTAAACAGTTTTGTGGAAACCACAATAAAACTGCTGAATGGTTGAAAATGGTTTCGTGGACTTGTACCTGTTGGATTCTTGTCCTTGAAATGTTAACCCCACAGATAGCCAGCAGTGCTGCAGGGGGAAAAACTTGGGAAAAAATGTTCACTGGCTTAGCTACAATCATTACTTTAGATAGAAAAAGAACACTCAGTATGAGTAATTTTTTTTAAAATTCGTATTTTTATCCTTTCCGCAGACTGTAAATTTATGCAAACTCCTCCTTCTGTGATTGCCTGCTCTGCAATTGGCACCGCCCTAAAAAACTGGAAAGGCGTAAGCACAGAGCATATGTGCAATCTGCATGTGACCACAGGCATCGACGTGGTAAGCATTGTTTCCTCTTATCTAGGACATGAATAGATATTTACCTGGGAAGGCTAACCTGATTTTTTTTTTTAAAGCCTTAACAAATTGAAAGTATATGTCAAAATGTGCAAATATCGCAACTGTTCTGGTAAACAGACACACTGCTTTTATGTCCTAAGCAAAAATTGAATAAAGAAAAGAAAAAACACTCACACACACACAGAGATAGAGCTGATAGGTGTTGACATTCATGTTGAAATAAAAAACACTATATAAAATATTAAATTAATCTTTAACAGTTGGAGGGTTTACATTATTATTATAAACTTTTTAATTAATATTTTACAGTAATTTTTTGGTCATTTTCTGTCAGTCGAAATTTCTTAAATATAAAAGTATTTGTAGAACAGAATGTAGAATTGTTGCCAGTCCTTATTTCAATGTGGCTGCTATATAAAGTTATATTATTAATATTTTCATTCAGACTGTCCTCATTACTTGTAGCTCTTACTTTTTCCAATTGTTGCTTTCACTTCTGCTTACATACTGTATTAAAAGTCCCTCCTACAGCATCTAATAAACTTGATCCTTGATCTTACCAGGACCTAATCAGAGCTTGTATGGAGCAGGTAGAACAGACCGTTCGTAACTGTGTGGCTGTCCTGGCTGAGCCTAATCTCCATACACCCACCAAAGACCCACAGAAGCAGGAACAACCGACCACCCCTACGGATGTCCGGGAGATCAACATCATGGCCATGTAGAGCCTGTCTGGTCATTCCTAGCAGGTACGTCTACTCAGCTACAGAGGACCGAAGCCTCTTTCAGCTTTGTCATTGCCAACTGGACAATGCCTCTCTTCAACTCTTACATGAGAAGATGTGTGAGCGATGATCATAGTTTGATCCTAATCAGTTTCCAAAGCTTGTCCTCATAAACTGCCTCTCAGTGTTCTTGTTGCAACTTGACATCTTTTGGTCTCACATAGGTTGCAGTGATATTTTGTGGTGTATTGTCAGTGGAATCTACCACAAACTGACTTTGATCAGCACATTAAAGGTTTTAGTTCGACGATCATTAGTGTGAGAGTTGGTACAGTGATGGCATATATTACCATTTGCCCAGTTTAGGTGCAGTTTTTTTGTTTTGTTTTTTAAAAAGAAGGAAAACAAACAGCAAAATGTGACATTTTTTTAAATTTGAGTGTACATAATGTGAAAGCTGAATGGCTACATCTCATACTGCAACCTGTCGCAAAAGATTTATTAGCAGAGGTGTTCCAACACTGCTGACAAAATGTGTGGTATTTTTGACATCTTCCGTGAAGGTGATAAAAAAGGCCAGAACCAATGAGCAATAAAAAAGATAAGCTACATGCTTACACCTCTAATATAATTACTAATTTTCTTTATTTAGTCTACAAGTGTTGAATACTAAACCAGCTAATCGAAGAATGACCGGTAGGGCCTCATCATTTATATTTTAGCTGCTTAACGTGAGTAGCTTAATTAAAAACTAATATTAATTTGTACTCAGTCAAACACAAAATATAGAGATGAAGTATCATTAAAATATTAGTGAGATAAGTTGCTGAAAATGAATTGTGTGTGGTATTATTAGCACTGTTTGTGAAGATGTACACAGTGTATAAATCTTGCAAACTTTGCACATTTTCATCAGGGAGGTAATGTGCACAAGTGTTGAGGTAAAAATATTGAAGTTAGTGTGTGGAGTTAGTGAAGTGAAGTGAGATAACAGTGAGATAAAGTGAGATAATAATAAACTCTGTATTAGATGACACCCAGCATTGAAAGTGTGTTCATTCAACACAACGAAGTTGACTCTGCTTTTATTTTTTCCTTTTTAAATTGAAGAAGTATTGAGGTCATTACTGTTGTAACATGAAACAGATAATGAATTTGTGAAGCGGGCACCTGAGTTGAGTTTCTTATCTTCTGAAAACAACTTGCATGGGCATAGTCGCCACTGTTGTGTTGTACTGTTGGTGATTAATTTATACACAGTTTGTGTTCAGAATAATTAAGTTATGAGGACTGTGTGTGTGTGCTGTGAGTTTGTGCTGATGCTAAGAATTTGTGTGATCCACAGCCACCATTACATTGTTGTCATCCTCATCATGAAATGAAACTTTACTTACCTTATTCCATTTCTCATCAGATGCGGTTATTATGTACGCAAAAAGGGATATGTATGTGTGATACTGCATCTTGTATTGTAAATATTAGGTAAATCTGTACCAGAGGTTCTCATACCTTTGAATATAGGGGCCTGGGCTTGGAATAAACCATTGGCAGCTGATGAAATGTGTGTTTTTGCCTTAGCTCCCAGTGTTGACCTGGCCTAGGGTTGGTACCAGGAAATATCCTTGGAACTTTAGTCTTCCTGCATGATGTTGATCACATCACCCATTGAGTGCCAATAGGTCAACCCAAAATATGGATTTAGCACCATGTGCCCAATGTGCTGGTTGGAAAAGGGTCCTTTTTTTTTGAAAAAAGTTTGTGGTCAACAACAACAACAAAAAAACTGTATGTCAGCTGGAGTGGTAGTTAGCAGGCACTTATAGCCTAGGGAGCTGGTGCATTGATGTGATATAACAACAAAGCCTACCTGACTGCATTCTTCTGGGGATTGTTATATTTACTGTGATGTTGTTGTTATTTGTGGGCCAATTTGTGTTACCTTTTTTGTGTGTGTTTTTAAATGGCATTTTTTTTTGTTTAAACTGCTGTAATGTATTGCATCTTTCCCCTCTCTTCTGCAGCAACATACCATTTGTTTGGTTTGACAGTATGGTATGTTGTTTGAATATGACAAAACTGACTGAAATAAACACGTTTCTTTGGGGATGTAGCTGTAAAAAGCTCTTTGGTATGGGTTTTTTTTTAAGATTATCACCCAGAGAATTGTGTTTTATAGACATTATTTATGTCCATGACGTCTTTGTGTGTGTCAGTGTTTCATTATTATGTTCACCAAAGCAGTGACAGTGTTACTGCTTGTCCTGTTGTACTAACCATGAGATAAATGGTTCCCAAAAGTTTAATACCACCTAGTAAATAATTGATATTTCCATCCTGTAATGGATTGTTGTCAGGTTTGTGGCTAAGTCGATGCGAATGCTTTGTAATGCCGGGATGCCGGGTTCGATCCGAGCTGCGGGCCATGCGCCTTGCGTTGGTTTCGTCAGTGGTATCAAGAGAGCCAACCGTCCAGAAAGCAGTGGCAAACTACTGGATGGAAATTTGCCTAGAAAAATAACACAACAGCCAGGGGCTGTTGGGGTTGGTTCTGCAACGTCCTGTAAAGGATACGCAACTAACCTATGTTGTTTACTGTGTGTGCTTAAATTGATGCCTAGATAGCCCCACGGGCCCCTTTGTTTATTCATCTCCACATGCCCATAGTACACTATATATTTTCATTTCAGCAGGTTATTACACTGATCAGAAGTGCACTTAAAACCCACTTTTATGATGCTATATAATGTCATCCATATATCTTTCATAGTTTTTTCTTTTTTTATTTTGAGTGTGGCTTGATGTTGACCAAATCACCCGCTGAGTGCTGACTGGCCTATCAAATATGGTATGCCCAATACGCCTGAAGACGTGGATAAGGGTTCTTTACTTTACTGCGTGTATGTGTTTAGCTTAGTCTTATTTTAAAGAAGGTCATCAGACAGAATAAGGGGCCTTTTTTCTTTAAAATTGATCTTGGCCTCCTGGCAACCCGGCCTTAAAGGGGCAACAGGAAATGACCTGGGAAGTAAAGGCGGCAGGCATGAAATAATATAAAAAATTTAAAAATAAACTACCTTCAGATGCATGATATGCCTTTACTTACATGTTATGTTGACAAGAAATTATTTTTTAACTCTAGTAGAAAACAGCTTGAGATTGCTATGCTGTGTGCCTCTCTGCACCTCTCCTAAATATAAGCTCTATATTTTTGATACCTCATTTCTTAAAATCGTTTGGTTTGTAATGTTTATGTGTACATTTTTACTGTAGGTAATTTTCCAAACTGACTCTAGATTTTTTTTTTAAACTAAAGAAAGACTCTCTTTTTTTTTTTTAGCCCCAGAAATATCATCAGCACCAATTTTTGTATAAGTATGAACCCCAGATCTGATCATTTCCGATCAGTGCAACAGTAGAACCAAAACGGATCTCTGGGCATATCAGTATGCCAGCTAAGTAGATCCGTATGGGTTTTTCTTTCCCATGCACATCCATACTTTCTTTGCCACCGTTTCAGTTTCTACTTCTTTATGTTGAAGTTCAGATTTTCGTATGAAACTGGTATGTTTAACTCGTAAACAACCCTTAATTTAAACTTTGGTTGTACAATTGTCAAGTGTTCTCTACACAGGTGACAATTTGTTTGTTTTCCTGGCATTGTCTTATTGTACAAGAAAGTAGCTGTATATAAAATTCAACAACATGTGTAATCTGAAACATGTCTTGTAATTTTGCATCAAAAAAGTGAATTAATAAAAAGACACAAGGTGAGGTTTCCTAATGTGTTTTTGCAAATGATTTTCTGTATAAATTTTGTCTCATTTACTTTAATAAATATGGGGGTCTAGTCGATTTATGACCTTTTTTTGTAAATTATATCCTTTTGTAAATTACAAGTGGGCTGTAAATTAATTGTTTCATAAACTTGAAAAATCTTACCTCGTGATGTATTAATTTTGAGAATTTGGACGGTTTACCAAATTTGGGCAGTAGAAATTGATTAAGAAAATGGTATTGTAACTGGTTTTACAATTGTGGGAGCCACAGTAGTGCAGTCATAAACATTAGCCTGCCAGCCCAAAAGCAGCTCATCTACTATTGACTTTGGCTCCTGGGTTTGACCCTTTTCTTCTTCTTCTTTGCGTTCTGTTTTGTATGCTCAGATCAGACCATCAGGTGGGTTGCCTCTATAAATTCGCATGTCAGCTGCAGCTCCTGCATGGTTTCCCATAGCTTGCTCTGCACACTTTGCTCTTGAGGCCAGGTGTCTTTTGGAAGTTGCAGGTATAGCGGGCAGGTCAGCAGAATGTGCTGAGGTGTTTGTGGTCCTGTTTGACAGGCACACTGTGGGGACTGTACTATATTTATTTTATGCATGTGGTAGTTGAGCCTGCAGTGTCCTGTTCATAGATGATCCTTTCAAACTAGGTACCAGAAAGTATCCTTGGGGGGAAAAAAGCCACCATTGTGACGACCACCTTACCCATTGATTGACAACTGGTTTATGCAAATATGGGCGTAGCACTATTTCCTCATCTGCCACTGGCATACAGAGGGTCCTTGACTAAACTTATGTTCGTGTCTGTGTCCTTTTACAACAACAACAAAAACTCGACCATGTTCAACCTGCTGTTAGCCAGCCGAAGCTGCCAACAGTCTCCGGTTATATTTGTGGTCTGGTGTATTTGTGCCACTTTCGTAGCTGAAGTTCTGGTATTTGTGCCAGCTCTCTGGCTCAGTCCTTCCTCCCTCAATATCTGACCGCTGGATCGTTTTCTGTGTCCGAGTGTGTTTCTCCTGCTCTTATATTTCTGCTGTTTCTGTCTTGGTTCATGCTCCTTTTGATTTGACCAGGCTTATCTCGCAAGAGACAGAGCTTCGCTATACAACTTCCTTTTGGACCACCATTTATAGTTTTAAAATTTTGAATATTTCACTTGCCAAAAACTACTGATAACAATTTATGGATTTGGATAGGTCCGATATTGTGAAAATATTTCGCTCGTGACCATAATGGTCTTTACTAACTTTACACCTCAGTCGTACTTTATTGTAGCAAAAGTCTGCGGAAGCATTGGTCGGACATTAACATTGGTTTTTCATTGGCTGCCAGCTGCACTTTGTGACCTGCTGTGATAACTAGAGCGGGCCAGCATGCAATAACTTCCAAGCCTTTTTTCTAGTACATTAGCAGCAGCAATGGACAATTTGTTTGTCTTGTCTTTTTTTAAAAGTGGGATTAAAATCGTTACTTCTGTAAATTGAGTTCCCCTTCCTCTTTACTCCAGTAATTATAGTGTCATTATTGTTCAGATATTTTAAATAAAATTCTTCCTCCAGTAAAGGCACTGTTACTCCCCTAATAATTTGAACACATTTATTCCTAAATTAACAGGAATGACATTATTCATCCAATAAAATGAGTAACGCTATTGCTGTAGTACATTGCAGTAACATTATTCTTTCAGTAGTTGTTTCACCAACATTGTTCTTTCAGTAGTTTCAGTAACAATATTCAGTAATTTGAATTAATTATCTCTCAGAGCATTTGAGTTGATCATTACACCAATATTTTAAATGGAATTATTCTTTTATTAGATAATTGCTGAAACAGCTTATGTATACAATTCTTACCAGTTTGTAATCTCCTTAGTTGTTGTTTGGTACTTCAATCCAAAATTCAGTTCATCATTTATTTTGCTTCCTAGCAAGTGATTATACCATGTTTAGTTCCTTGTAATATAAATGTAATTAACTCTTCATTTCTATCACATTGGTTATTGATTATGCATATTTCTTTGTGTTCGTGTGTTCAGAATAGAGCAGGGGTGGGGATGTTTGAGTTGGTGAGTTGGTTATTGGCGGACCATATACAATGCAATTTATGAACATTCATAATATAATGTCTTATATCTTATATGTTGCTTATTGCTGTATTATGTTGTAATACGATGTTTGCTTACTCAAAGTAGTAATTGAAAAAGGGGGTGTTCCTTCCTGTCTTAACCGAAGGAAGCAAATTTTGATGCGGTATATTCAGAGTTGGGTTAAAGTATCAGGCACCTAATGATAGTTGGTTAGCTGGCAGTCACAGTTTTGCATAGTTCTTCTTTTGCCCGACACATCCAACCTCGTCAAGCATTTTATATACTATAATGGTGCCCGGGCTTGGTGTTATGAAAAGTAGCACACATACATATACATATTAAATTCAGAAAGCATACTTTAGAGTTGCCAACGCCAACAGTCTGCCACTAGAATTGCAGTTAATCTTTGAGAAGAAGGTAGCTGTGACAAAGCAGCAGCATGTACACTCATTACTGTATAAAGTTTTACTGGTACCTCATATTTCCCGAAAAGCCTAAATGTATTTGTTAAGAAACAAATGCCCAAACTATGAATCAGGGGTTCTTCCAAGAAATCATATATGGGGCTTTTCTTCACTGGCCTGTGATTCCCATGCTTCCGAGTAGCACAGCATAACACTGTTGTCTGGCAAGGTGCTGACAACAGAACCACTTGCATGGTGAGGAAATGTTTTGCACAAAAGATAGTAATTGTAGAGAATTTGGGAGGCTTTAAGTGGATAGACAGTCAAGATAGGATAAATACCTAAAGATTCGAACCTCGATCACTCTGTGGTCTATCAGTATGTGGTCTGTATAAATGTGATACTGTAAAAAGATGAAAAAGCAGGCCACCTGATATTCCAACAGACTGATCGACTGAATGGTTTCGGCTAAACTGGTAGTGGAAGTTTACAGTCTTCATAGAATTGCAATACAAAATGTTTCTACTATACTATAATTGGAATTAGTTTGTGTAGGAGATAGTGTGCATCCAGATGGCAAATTACTTTAAATACTGGTAACCTATTTATCTGGATGGCAAATGATTAGTAAAGTACTGGTAAATTGTGTGTGTGTGTATATAGATGGCAAATGATTGATGCGGTACCAGTAAATTGTATGTCTAGATGGTAAGGATTGAAAAAGTACTGGTAAATAGTTTCTCTGGTTGGCAGATGATTGGTAAAGGACTGGTAAATTGTTTATCTAGAAAGCAAATGATTGATTTAGTAAATTGTATATCTGGGTGGCAAATATTTTGTAAAATACTGGCAAATTGTATATCTAGATGGCACATGGTTTCTGAGTACTGGTAACTTTTCTCTATGGATGGCAAATGATTGTTGAAGTACTGACGCATTTTCTCTCCAAATGACAAATGATTGTTGTGATTCTGATAAACAGTCTGTCTAAATGGAAACTAATTGCTAAAGTGCTGGTAAATTGTCCGTCTCCTAAATTGTATGTGATTTTGGAAGTACTTGTTTAACTAGACGACAGATGATTGTTGAAGTACTGATACATTTTCTATCTGGGTAAATGCTTGAAGTTAGAATTATCATGAAGTGGGGTTGTTAGATTATCAGTTTACTAGTTGTCACCTTAGGTAGTTTGAACAGGTGGGTTTCTGCCATTATTTTCTTTTCCAAAGTAATATTTTAGAAATTAAATGTCTGAATGCATATAAATTTATGTTTATTTATTATTATTTTGTTGTTGTTGCAAAGTTGACCTCATATTAAATTAAACTGACCTGCAGTGGCTTGCAAGCCATGTCTCACTATGAGCCTCAAATTGTGGATGTAGCCACAGTTTTTTGAGTGATCAAACCAATTATTTGGATGTTCCAATTGGTGAGTTTTGTTTAATGTATGTTAAAACTAGGTGGTGTCATTGATATGCCAGCACTGCCTATTGTTATAATAAAGAATATGAATAAATCTATTGTTAACAGAAAGTACAGGCATACTAATTTCATCAAGTTATAATAGGTCTGCTGTTAGCAAGCAAAATAGTTTGTTCCATCTGCAAATTAACATCAATAATTTTGTTAAATCTGCAATTACCATTAATTGATAGGTCTGCTGTTACTTTCTACTAAATTGTCCACTGATAACATCAAGTCTTTTGTTAACATTGTGTGTTTTGTTAAATCTTTAAAGTAACATCAAGTATATTTTGATACAGTACCTTAAAGCAGTCTGGAAAAGCTTAATGTCTATGTATATATTATACACTTTGGATCTAATGTTGTCACTTTGCGACAAAGCACACAGTGTCCAAGAAATAACTAAATGCCTTATTGTTTGTATATGAATGGTTGTCACTGGATTTTGTATCGTTTGTATATAAACAATGTTAAAAATAAAATTTTAGGAAAACATATCAAATAGAGTATTGTTTTGTTGACAACGTTTTGCTTTGTGTTTTTTTATGGCCCTAAAATTATCCCTTGAATGTGTACAGAGTGAAAAATGTTCACTGTTGTCTGCATTCATTCATTTGCTGATTTCATTAGTCATTACTCACAGTTCCAGCATCAAACTAGGTGGGTCATCCTATGATCTCTCCTTCCGTGTGCCAGTGACAACCACTTGAAAAGCCTATTATCTGTAGTCCTGACAAAGCCAATAGCAAACATATATCTAAATAAAAGTAAATTCAATAAACAGCCTTTAGAGATGCCAACACCAACAGTTTGCCACTAGAATTGCAGTTCATTTTTATTGGAGAAGGCAGCCACGACAAAGCAGCAGCCTGTACACGCATTACTGCATAACAGCTTTACTGGTTCTGTTGTAACCAGCAACTCTGAAGATGCAGTTCACATTACAAAGCACGTTGAGCACAGTCTCAATGCATTCCACATGAAATCCAGTTCAAAGTGTGTCAGCATGCATTCAGCTGAGTGGCGAAACCATGTACTATAAGTCTGTATATGTGGAAAATGGATAATCAAACTGTGGTCAGAAGCAGATACTCCAAGGTCTGGTGATGTGCAACTCACTTAAAAATATTGATGTCTGTGGTGTAGTGTCAGATAATTCAATATAATTTAATTTAAAAAAAAAAAGATGACCTCTACTCTCTCTGGACATGCACATGCTAGTCCCCTTCTTCAGTAACCAATGAAGAGTTCAAATTTTGATCGTGATGTTGGCACACCCACTGATAATCTCCTAAGTAGGTGACATGGTGACAAGTGAAAAGTTAGTAGCCTATCCTTTACAGGACGATGCAGAACCAATCCCAGAATTGTTGTGGTTTTTCCAGGCACAATTTACGTTCAGTAGTTTGACAAGCAAAAATAACTGAAAAAAAAAGGATAGAACGCTCGGGAAAAGGAAATGACAAGAGAGAAAAAACAAACATTTCGCCTAACCATCATTCACTAACAAACCCCAAAGATTTTATTTACCAAATGAAAACACACACGCGCGCACACCTACACAAAATGAGCAAACAAATGTAAAAGTGATTCTACATAGGTAAATTTTACTGTGGTCTCCCCATTTGCACACCGATACACACTAGCTCGCTTATGATAAGACGACCTACTGACCACCTCACTTCTGATAGGTTGGCTTCGAGCGATACGACTTTCACACAAGGTCACAGGGATATTTTTGCATACCGAGTGTTGTATATTTCACCATGCCAGAGCTTTTAACATTTCTAAAATATTTAGATACTGGTTCTAACACACAATACCCCTAGACAATAACAAAACCTATATCAGAAGCCGTCTCTTTCTCGGAAATAAAATCGTAAATCCCTGACACAAGAGACTGCGACACCCATAACCTCGACCATGATAGACTAGTCCAACCAACTTATCAATGGAGTTGACCTACAACCGGTGGCGTGCAAATGGGGAGACCATTGTAAAAATAACCCTACATTAAATTTATAACGTTAGGGATATTGAAACCAACTAACTTATTTAGAACTTTTTACTAAGTCTAGTTCAAATAAAGCGTAATTGGGCTTTCATTCATGCTTCCTCGCCTGTTACACGGGCTAGTCTGGAGTCACGTTGTATTGTCTTCACAAAGCTTTCTGCTTTGTGTGTTACTCGTTGTTTTAAGCAGCGGCTGGCGACATTGGGGATTTTACTCGTTGTTGTGAGCAGTAGCCGACGTTGTGTATATTTTAGCTTTCTCGGACTTGAAGTACGACATGAATTTATTTGAGTTGTCAGCGTTGACGAGCGATAAGCATGAAAAACGTTGCTTCCATGGGTCGTAAGCTACACTCTCTCCTGGGACACAGGCTGAGGCTGTGGGTTTGGGTTAGGACTGGTTCTCAATATCATGTCGTTAAAAGCGATTACATCATGCAATATAGTACGCGCGTCATCACCACCGGTGATAGCCCGGAGACAATACAACATGACACCCCTGTTACATAGGCTAGCCTAAGCAAGCATGGAAGAAAGGTGAACCAGTGTGTAGTTCGGTCAGACATCGTAAAAA
The DNA here is from genome assembly GCA_905116865.2 of Candidula unifasciata. NCBI lineage: Eukaryota > Metazoa > Mollusca > Gastropoda > Stylommatophora > Geomitridae > Candidula > Candidula unifasciata. Next base: position 210,019 of record CAJHNH020004335.1, read on the forward strand.
GAATCCCTTATTTTTCAAAAAACGTAAATGTTAACGCCCAAACCATGAATCAGGTGATCTTCCAAGAAAAGTCACATAATGCATCCTCGTGAACAAGATTTAGTGAGGGCACAATTTCAGCTTTAGCATAGTAGTATTAGGCTTTTCTTCTTTTTCACTTATATCATAATGTTTAGTTTGAGAATAGAGGTGGAGACAGTCACTTCTGTGTTCCGTTGGCTTGAGAATCAGCTGTACGCACAGCTGATTGTAACTGACTCACAGAGAATGTTGAGTAAGGTGGAGACAGGCATGATCCATGCAGAGTGGCAAAACATCACTTCAGATGTTATGGGTAGTCAGCATCATTTGAATATCTCCAGGTAATGTCAGTATGTTGGGAAATAAGCAGACAGATAGACTGGCCGGTTCTGCACAACTTGGTGGTGAACTGATGTATGACAATCTTGATTTTGTGAGGGCCCTTTGGGAGCGAGTGAACAGTGCCAAGGCACAGATTGATGATTACGGTCTGAAGAAATTGGCGCTGCGAGGAGTTACCAGAGAATCTGGCCGATGCTCAACACTCAAGGGAAGGGCGAGACGGATATACAATCAGACAGTTACTGGTGCCATCGGAATTGCAACTTTTCGTCTGCTGCTAAAGATGGAGAAGGAGCGCATATGGGAGTGTCACGCCTGCTGTGATGTCGATTCTGAATTCAACATTCTTCTTCACTTACTCCCCTACCGGTTCTAGGTGTGAGGGAGACATTAGGTTCTGGATTTGAGGGAGACATTAGGTTCTGGGTTTGAGGGAGACATTAGGTTCTGGGTTTGAGGGAGACATTAGGTTCTGGGTTTGAGGGAGACATTTGGTTCTGGGTTTGAGGGAGACATTAGGTTCTGGGTTTGAGGGAGACATTTGGTTCTGGGTTTGAGGGAGACATTAGGTTCTGGGTTTGAGCGAGACATTAGGTTCTGGGTTTGAGGGAGACATTAGGTTCTGGGTTTGAGGGAGACATTAGGTACTTGTTCTTGCTCTTCTGATCACCTCGTTCATAAACAGTCTCTCTGACATTATCTTTCCATGTTGTTCTTGGTCTAACCCTTGCCCTACGTCCCCCTCCGCTTTTGATATACACCTTGTATAGTATGAGCCATACCGTATGGCCACAGCAGTTGGGTCTGTTTAAAAGGAGAGAAACGTTTGGGAGCTCATTTATAGATGTCAATGAAGAATTAAAAAGGCCCGATATCATAGCACCAGCGACATTCCAGTCCCCATCTACAGTACCAATCGCAGAGTTCAAATACCAAAGGAATCAGCATCGCTCTGACTGTATGTCTGTATCCACTTTTCGGCAAGATTTCCTATTCAATACCCGCTGCACTCTTCTCTCAGTCTGTGGCTGTTTTACCCGCTCCAAAGGACACTGGCAACATCTAGCTTATCACGCAATAACCGTTGCAGAACCAGCCAGTCTGGGTTTTTTTTTCCCCGTACCCTGGACAAAAATAATCAAAGAAAAGGACCTCTAAAGCCATGTTTGCCACTTGCACGAAGCAGACCGCCTTCATCAGTATGCTCCGTGAGTGTGCTACAACCATGAAATGTGTGTGCTGTTGCAACTCAAGCCAGCGGATGTTGCAGTGACTGCCTCCACCTCCATTCTGAAACTACATGTTTTAGTATTATATACCAAAGTATGCTGCACTAAGCAACATACATTCGTTTGTGTGTCTGTGTGTGTTGTTGTTGCTGTTACGAACCCCTATGCACTTGTTCATTCTCCCAACACAGATCCATCTGTGTGGGTAATCCACACCATCGAGGTTTGAGTTGTTATGAATAAGTTGAACGTCAGATTCTACAGCCCCTACAGGCCCGTTCCTGCACTCACAGCCGTGTTTCTGTGCTATTAGACCCCTACTGGCCCATTCCTACACTCACAGCCGTGTTTCTGTGCTATTAGACCCCTACTGGCCCGTTCCTGCACTCACAGCCGTGTTTCTGTGCTGTTAGACCCCTACTGGCCCATTCCTGCACTCACAGCCGTGTTTCTGTGCTATTAGACCCTTACACAAGTCTGATTCTTGCACGGACACTTTCAGCCACCATCTCCATGCCCAGTATTATCAAACCTGCAAACATGTCTCATTGTAACTTCGGTATATGCTATCCAACGTTTTTCTTTTTTTCAGTCTCTGACCCTTAGCCTCATTTACGACTTCATAGATTAGACAGACAGAAAGACAGACAGACAGACAGACAGACAGACAGACAGACAGACAGACAGACAGACAGACAGACAGACAGACAGACAGACAATTAGATAGATAGATAGGTAGATAGATAGATAGATAGATAGATAGATAGATAGATAGATAGATAGATAGATAGATAGATAGATAGATAGATAGATAGATAGATAGATAGATAGATAGATAGATAGATAGATAGATAGATAGATAGATAGATAGATAGATAGATAGATAGATAGATAGATAGATAGATAGATAGATAGATAGATAGATAGATAGATAGATAGATAGATAGATAGATAGATGGATAGATGGATGGACGGACGGACGGACGGACGGACGGACGGACGGACGGACGGACAGACGGACAGACGGACAGACAGACAGACGGACAGACGGACAGACGGACAGACAGACAGACAGACAGACAGACAGACAGACAGACAGACAGACAGACAGACAGACAGACAGACAGACAGACAGACAGACAGACAGACAGACAGACAGACAGACAGACAGACAGACAGACAGACAGACAGACAGACAGACAGACAGACAGACAGACAGACAGACAGACAGACAGACAGACAGACAGACAGACAGACAGACAGACAGACAGACAGACAGATAGATAGATAGATAGATAGATAGATAGATAGATAGATAGATAGATAGATAGATAGATAGATAGATAGATAGATAGATAGATAGATAGATAGATAGATAGATAGATAGATAGATAGATAGATAGATAGATAGATAGATAGATAGATAGATAGATAGATAGATAGATAGCGAGAGAGAAACCATTTGTACTTGAGTGAAATTTATTAAGTTTTTATGTTTCATTAAAATTGATGTAACTGTAATAACGCACCTGGCGAAATACAACGAAATATGCCTGCTAGTAAACTGTATCTAAATAAACGATTTTTTGTCTAAATAAGTTTTCGACATTCTTACACATAAACTTAAATAGGACCGATGCAAAGGGAATTAGCGTGACTGAACGTTGAATGTTGAATTAAGAATCGACATCACAGCACCCGTGACACTCCCATAAGCGCTCCTCCCATATCTTCAGAAGCAAGCGAAGAGTTCCAATTCCTATGGTACCAGTAACTGCCTGATTGTACATCCGTCTCGGCTTTCCGCTGAGTGTTGAGCGTCGATCAGATCCCCTGGTAACTCCTCGCAGCGCCATTTTCTTCGGATCATAATTATCAATCTGTGCTTCGGCACTGTTCACTCGCTCCCAAAGGACCCTCACACAATCCAGCTGACGTTGGGTTCGATCCCAGCTGCGGGCCATGCGCCTTGCTTTCGTTTCGACAGTGGTATTAAGAAAGCCGACCGTCCAGGAGCAATGACAGCCAGGGGCTGTTTGGTGTTCGTTCTCCAACGTCCTTTGAAGGATAAGCAACTAACCAGACGTGTCATCAGTTATCTTGCTAGTCACACTAGCCACGTTATGACCTGTGGTTCCCATGCACCCCAACAGCATAGAGATATTTAACTAAGTTGACTCAACTCAAGATGTCGACAATATGGATAGCCACGGACCAGAGGCTTGATCCCCACTCTAGAAAGATGTTTTGGTAATTATCCGTGCACCTTTTGCTTGGATTCTGCTGGCAGGGTTCGACAAAAGTTAGCGGCTCGCTGAAATCGGATATGTTAAATTAAATACACAAATATCGCAGATTAGCTGTAAATCATAGGACAATATGCCAAGCACCCTTAGGGCGAACAAAGAAAAAGAAGAAGAAGAAGAAGAAGAAGAAGATGAAGAAGAAGAAGAAGAAGAAGAAGAAGAAGAAGAAGAAGAAGAAGAAGTAGAAGACAGAAAAGAGGAAGAAAAACCAACAGATGAGAGCCCAAGTGTCACTGATCGATAACAAAATACAATAAGAATAGAGCTCTAGAGTAACTCGCGTCTGATATATTCAAAAATGACACCGGCCATGATCCGCTAGCCTGGGACAAGTTAATGTATTTATGCTAAATATACAAGACCACGTGGTCTTATTTTCGTCTGCACCCTTGAGAAGCAGTTCCCAAACTTGTGCAGACAGCCACATAAATAGACTTGGATCTATTGTCCAGTTAGTGTGAGAATTTGAGAAACAGTTGTGGATTCATGCATCCCAGAGAGAATAGTTTAGCGAGGAGTGACCAGGGATCTGGAAGACGCTCAACAAGACGGATATGCAATCGGGACAAGACGGATATGCAATCGGGACAAGACGGATATGCAATCGGGACAAGACGGATATGCAATCGGGACAAGACGGATATGCAATCGGGACAAGACGGATATGCAATCGGGACAAGACGGATATGCAATCAGGACAAGACGGATATGCAGTCGGGGCAAGACGGATATGCAATCGGGACAAGACGGATATGCAATCGGGACAAGACGGATATGCAATCAGGACAAGACGGATATGCAATCAGGACAAGACGGATATGCAATCAGGACAAGACGGATATGCAATCGGGGCAAGACGGATATGCAATCGGGACAAGACGGATATGCAATCGGGACAAGACAGTTATGCAATCGGGGAAGACGGATATGCAATCTGGACAAGACGGATATGCAATCTGGACAAGACAGTAATGCAATCGGGGAAGACGGATATGCAATCTGGACAAGACGGATTTGCAATCTGGACAAGACGGATATGCAATCGGGGAAGACGGATATGCAATCGGGACAAGACGGATATGCAATCGGGACAAGACGGATATGCAATCTGGACAAGACGGATATGCAATCGGGGCAAGACGGATATGCAATCGGGACAAGACGGATATGCAATCGGGACAAGACGGATATGCAATCTGGACAAGACGGATATACAATCGGGACAAGACGGATATGCAATCGGGGCAAGACGGATATGCAATCTGGACAAGACGGATATGCAATCGGGACAAGACGGATATGCAATCGGGACAAGACGGATATGCAATCTGGACAAGACGGATATGCAATCGGGACAAGACGGATATGCAATCTGGACAAGACGGATATGCAATCGGGGCAAGACAAATATGCAATCGGGGCAAGACGGATATACAATCGGGACAAGACGGATATGCAGTCGGGGCAAGACGGATATGCAATCGGGACATGACGGATATGCAATCTGGACAAGACGGATATGCAATCTGGACAAGACGGATATGCAATCGGGACAAGACGGATATGCAATCGGGGAAGACGGATATGCAATCGGGGAAGACGGATATGCAATCAGACTTTTACTGGCACCATCAGAACTGGAACTGCTTTTGCTGCTTAAAATATAAACAGAGTTCTTAGGGAAAAGTGCTGAGTGCTATGATATCAGTTCTAAACGCCATAACTTCTAAATAGTCTCCATTCTTTCCTGCTGTTATACATCCCATAGGACTCGAAACATTATCCTATATTCCATTATGTCATGTGCAATCCTTTCGATATCCATTCCAAATCCTTCGGCCTTTCAAAACAACGTTAGTCTTAGTATTCTTCTTGGACACCCTCTTTTCTTGGACGTGCTCATTTTTCTCACCTCATTTGTTTCCTATTTCAGTGCATGTTTTGTGATTCTCTGCCATCCTCTCCTTATGATGTTCCAAAATGTCGCCATTTTCTTTTGGCCTGTATCTGTTGAACAGCTCGCCCGATGTTGTCCAAATCAAGATAGAGCGGTCTACTAAAAATACAACCTGCACGTCTTCGAAACATGATGTAACAAGATAGTAAAACTGTGTTAACAATTCCTACGCCGCAGATTGTTGGACGAAAGATGCGTGGAACAGATAAATATAGTTAGTGAGACAAGGTTTGACTAGGGCTGTGGAAGTTTGTACTTTCGTACAAATGTGATGGTACCATGCCCTATGTTCATCATCACCATCAGGTGCCTTGCCGACTGACGTAGGCGATCATGCCTCTCCACAATCTGCGATCTCCTGCAGCATGTATCAGTTCGTGTGCCGACACACTTCCATGCCATGTAACAAGACTGTCAAGCATCTTCTCTCCTGTCAAGTGCGCTTTTGTTTCATTTTCAAAGGCCAGTAAAGAAGTGTCCGTCCAAACAACTGGCAGATGGTTTTCTTTTATGTCTTTTGTCGATGCTTAAACTACAGTTTATGTGATACTCAAACTTGTTTGATTCAATCTTTTGTCTTTTGTCAATGTTTAAACTTACAGTTTATGTGATGCTCAAACTTGTTTAACTCAATCTTTTATGCAAATCTTACAGTTCTACAGCAGATATTTTTTTTTTTTTTTTTTTGTCCAGGCAAAGCTGCAGTTACCGGAGGTGCTGGATCCAATGAGTGTGACTGAAGAAAGATCATGTCAATTATGCAACTGCTCATAGAATTTCCCAGCCTCGTTAACAAAAAAATAAAATATTGAAACAAATAAATAAATAATGGAAGAAACTAACAGTACCAGATCAACTGTCTACTGCTGAGGGAAAAAAAAAACATAGACAGGTGTTGATTTACCATTTCAACAGAAAAATGTAAAGATAACAAGTGCTTTCCAGTAGTATCAAAATTATGCTTAGTCGTTTGACATCCCCTCAATTCTCTGCAGCTGCAGAAAGAATATTAAAATTCAAAACAAAATCGCTCTTCTTCGAAGACTTCGACATTAAATGCATCGATGGCATCAAAGTTTTTGCTTCAGGACATTATTTTGACCAGCTGGTCAAGATAGAACGGTCTGCTAAAAATTCAACCTGCAAATGTCTTCGAAACATGATGTAACAAGATAGTAAAACTGCGTTAACAATTCCTACGCCGCAGATTGTTGGACGAGCGTGTGTGTAGTTTTATGCGTGTGTCCGCGTGTTTAGAGGCCTTATAACGTTTTTTTTTTTTAAATTGAAAGTTAAAAATGGTGTACCCTCTTAGGTGTTTTGGTACCTTTTTCAAAAACAAAACAAAAAAGAATAAAATAGGAGTATTTCAGATTGTAAAATCGAATCGTCATCACCTTGAGGGACGCAATTTTTAGTTATTTTGAAGCCCCACCCTGGCTTTTACCAGGGGCCCTAAATATACCCGGACCTTAAATATGGCCGAATGGCTGTACAGGTGAACGGGACCTGTCTACGGGTGATCCTCATCCGCATGGCGGCACTTTGTATCACCGGGTGTTTGTCGCTTGTGTGATGTCCTGGTGGGGTACAACTTATTTACCTGCCTCAAATAGTATTGTCCCAGAACATTTCATCTGCTATGGGGTTGACTACGTTTAGCACAGCAGCACACATCGAGGACACGTTTCTAAATGTTTGTCATGAACACCGCTCTAAGCTTACGGTGCCATCCTCCATACGTTAAAACCACAAAGCACTTTATGGGTAATTTGGTCACACATAATGGCGTAACCCTTTACGTCCCAGAAAATTTCCTAGTATGCAATTTATGCTGGAAGGACATGGGAGCATAGTTTTTTTTTTTTTTTTTTTTTAAATCTTCTTATTCCCAAGGATTTCAAAATTGTAACCTCTGGACTAGCAAAGCAATCTCACAAGCCATTCATCTACAGTTCTGCAGACTAGACTTAACGAAAACCAAATTAGCAATGTACGGAGAAAAGATGATGAAATGCAATTAACCTTCTATTGCGGTCGTATACCTTAACTACTGCGTAGGTAATTGTTTCAATTTTTTTTTTTTTCAATAAATCCAAAAAATCACGAGGTTAACTCTTTGGCTCCGTACCATGGATATCTCACCCCTTCGGCCATGATTCCATGATAGATACCGCAAATCTGGGAGAAATGTGGCTTCCCCCACTACCCCACCCCCACCTACCCCGGACATGAACTCGGAGCACAAGGAGTTCGTCACCCGCTCGCCGCACAGTCAGGTTTAACTAACTGAGCTAGCGAGCCGGACTTCAGTTTCTTTTAAAATAAATTGGCGAATTTCATGCATTACTGTGATTTGACGACCTCTAAGGTATGCCTCTATTTCCTAGTACAGAAATAATCAGTACAGTAAGTTTTCATAACTTTGTTAATTTGGCTGTTTTATTTGTGCGTGGGTTTTAAGCCGTCTGTCTGTCTTTTCGTGTGTAACTTTTTCTTCTTTCTGTCTTTGTCTTCCTGTTCCTCCTTCTTCTTGTTCTTTTTTTTTTCTGTTATTCAACTTTTTTTTTCTTTTTCTTGTTCTTCGTTTACGTCTTGTTCTCCTTTTTTTTTTTTTCTTCTTCTTCTTCTTCTTCTTCTTCTTCTTCTTCTTCTTCTTCTTCTTCTTCTTCTTCTTCTTCTTCTTCTTCTTCTTCTTCTTCTTCTTCTTCTTCTTCTTCTTCTTCTTCTTCTTCTTCTTCTTCTTCTTCTTCTTCTTCTTGGAGTTCGTTTTCGTCAGGTGAGCTCTATAAATGCACATGTCAGTTGCAGGTCTTCTATGGTTTATCCACGTCCGGCTGTATACATAAATCTGGAGCTGACCGTGGGTTTACCCATACCTTGCCTTACAAACTTTGTTCTTGAGGCCAGGTTTCTCTTCCTAGTTTCAGTATAATGGGCAGGCCTGCAAAATGTGTTCCGGTGTTTGTGGTCCCATCTGATACGCTCACTTTATTTTAAGCATGTTGTAGTTTAACATTTAGTGTTCAGTTCTTAGACGGGACATTTTGCGTTGTTATCTTTTGAGTCTGCTGGTGCGGTCTAGTGGATATTTTTTGTTGGTTTGTTCCCATTACAATTCCCTGTATTTCCTTTCTGATATGTGATTTGATTTGCTTTATGTATGTCTGTATGTCGGTACCACCCCGTGTCTAGTTTTGTTTGGCATCTGCTTCCCTGTATGTGTGCCTTTCAGTGCATTTGTATGTTCTTCTTTTTCAGTCTATCTGTGACAGCGTCCCATCATCCAAGCATACGAAATTATGTGTGTTTGTCTCCATTAATATGTGCGCTTCAACGTAATTCTCTGTATGTATCTACGCATACAATACAATATTTCGCTTAAAAACTTTCTTACCGTTTTAACCGTTAAAACAACAAGTGAATGTTTTCAGGTCTTGAACAAACAATGTGGCTAATTCCCCAAGTTTTAAACAGTAACTGCGCATCATCTAAACCAACTAATAGTGAGCAGTGACAAATCAATAATTAAACAACATCGTCTCCAAGTAGGACGCAATTTTTGGGGTTTTTAAGCCCCACCACAGCTTTTTGCCAGAGCTGTGATATAACCTAACGGTTGAACGCGGTTTCTGGGACCTCTCAACGGGTGATCATCATCCGAAGTGGCACTTTGTGTCACGGGTGTTTATCGCTCTGTGTGATGTCATGGTGGGGTAAAACTTGCTTACTTACTTATCAACGATGTAACCCGCTGTTTTCACTGGAATAATTCACTGACTGTAACGAGGGAAGGTTAAGGCCCTTGGGATGTGTATAAGGAGAAGGGCAGTGTCGTGCTGTGATACAGAGACGCGGCCACAGCAGAATGCACTGTAAAGGGGAACAGTATTAGCAGCGAAATCAAAATCTAATTTGAAATGTTGATCTGAAAGCACGAATCTATCAGGGGTGGTATTTCGAGGATTTGCATTATTCTGAGAAAATCTACCGCACGGACTGATAGCGAGGTATTCCACCCTCACCCCAGGGGCTAGCAGGTTTTCTACTGGTTTTAATGACCCTTATACAAAACTCCTACCACTCGTCCTCGTCGTTCACTGAGATGCAATGTCTAGAAATCGTTAAAAAAAACATCGTCTCGGAGGCTGAACTGTGGAAGGAAAAAAAAAGGGGGGGGGGGGGGCAGGGACCGACCAGTATGAACACGGAAACATGCTATAAGTGACCCTTGGGTATATAAGAGCATTAGGCAGGGGAGCTAGCGGGAGACTGAGTTTCCTTCAGACAGACGTTCTTCAAAAGACCCGCTATATCAGTGGCTCTCAACTTTCCTAAAGCCGCGACCCTTTAATACAGTTCCCTCATGTTGTGGCGACCCCCAGGCAATTATTTTCCTTCATAACTTCAATGAATGTGTGTTTTCCGATGGTTTTAGGCGACCCCTGTGAAAGGGTCATGCCACCGAAAAAATGGTCGCGACCGGCAGGTTCAGAACCACTGTGCTTTATGATGATGTGTCTGCTTCTGGCTTGGACTGATTGTTTCCATTTAACCTAAACACACCATTGAGAGATTGGATCAGTTTCGCGACAGAGTAATTCAGTCTTCAAGTAAACCAGAGGCTAAAGTTCAAAGTTGGGTACGGATTATTCTGTTTAAAACTGTACTTTCACACGATACACCTTCACACTGCAACCGTGAAAATGTGTCGCGATGCACATTTTGGAAAGCTCTGGCAAGATATCAAGAGAGGAAAACAAATGTTAAACCATAAGAAGGAAAGGGATAGAGAAAAGGGAGGGGTTTGAACGAAGTGCAGTTTTACAGATCTGAGATACCTGCATTGTTCAATGAAACCGGAAGTCGGCGAGACGTAAGTGGGTGGCAGAACTATACTCTGTCTATGTTGTACTTTTATACAAGTCCGTGACCTCATGACAAAGTTCAAATAAACCTCTGACACTAGCAGATTTTTTTTTTATGTGTAGACTTCATTTCTAATGTGCTCTTATTTATTTTGGCTTCAATGTGCGAGTAATCCCATACACACTTTATATATATATATATATATATATATATATATATATATATATCATCAAGTCCTTTACCAACTGACGTGGGCCATCATGCCTTTCCACAATCCGCGATCTGCAACTGCGTGTATCAGTTCGAGTGCTGACACCCCTCCATGCCATGACAAAGGACTTAAAAAATCTGTTCACTCTGTCTTCTCCTGTCTCTTTTCCCACAGATCTTTCCAGTGGCCACAACACGTTCCATTTTTCTTCTTCTCCTAACATTACTAAAAAAATGATGGATGTCTCTTTCTGGTGTTTGTGGTAAGTTGTCTTCGACCATTCGCCACTTTCAAAACATCTGGGTTGCTCTTGTTAGCGGCCCAGGGAATTCTAAGGTTTTTTCTATAAAACCACATCTCCGTGGCCTCACGATAGTATTCGGTTTGTTTATTTATTGTCTAGACTAGACGTGTGTAAATATATTTATTGTTGTTACTGTTGTTAGCCCATTCCGTCTTTTCAGTGGACTGTGTAATATTGAGCTATAGTGTGAAGTAAGACACTTTTCCACGCCCTTGTGTGTATTGGGCATATAGGGCTTGACGTATATTTTATTTACACATCGGCACTTGGTGGTCAGCGCCCCGCCAGCCGCAATTACCTTCCATGAGTTTGATCTGGTAGCTATTAAAGGCTGGGTCGACTTGGGGGTCAAGGTCATTTTTAGAGAAAAAAGACATAGTGATTTTATCCGCTACACCACGGCGGCTTGTTGTGTTACACTGAGGCATTGACTCAGTGGTTCTCAACCTTCCTAATGCCGCGACCCTTCAATACAGTTCCTTATGTTGTGGGAACCCTTTAATACAGTTCCTTATGTTGTGGCGACCCTTTAATACAGTTTCTTATGTTGTGGCGACCCTTTAATACAGTTCCTTATGTTGTGGCGACCCTTTAATACAGTTCCTTATGTTGTGGCGACCCTTTAATACAGTTCCTCGTGTTGTGGCGACCCTTTAATACAGTTCCTCGTGTTGTGGCGACCCTTTAAAACAGTTCCTTATATTGTGGCGACCCTTTAATACAGTTTCTTATGTTGTGGCGACCCTTTAATACAGTTTCTTATGTTGTGGCGACCCTTTAATACAGTTCCTTATGTTGTGGCGACCCTTTAATACAGTTTCTTATGTTGTGGCGACCCTTCAATACAGTTCCTTATGTTGTGGCGACCCGTTAATACAGTTCCTTATGTTGTGGCGACCCTTTAATACAGTTCCTTATGTTGTGGCGACCTTTCAATACAGTTCCTTATGTTGTGGCGACCCTTCAATACAGTTCCTTATGTTGTGGCGACCCTTTAATACAGTTCCTTATGTTGTGGCGACCCTTTAATACAGTTCCTTATGTTGTAGCGACCCTTTAATACAGTTCCTTATGTTGTGGCGACCCTTTAATACAGTTCCTTATGTTGGGGCGGAAATACAGTTCCTTAAAACACCTTAATTACAGTTCCTTATGTTGTGGCGACCCCTTAAACAGTTCCTTAGTTGTGGCGACCCTTCAATACGTTCCTTATGTTGTGGCGACCCTTTAATACAGTTCCTTATGTTGTGGCGACCCTTTAATACAGTTCCTTATGTTGTAGCGACCCTTTAATACAGTTCCTTATGTTGTGGCGACCCTTTAATACAGTTCCTTATGTTGGGGCGACCCTTTAATACAGTTCCTTATGTTGGGGCGACCCTTTAATACAGTTCCTTATGTTGTGGCGACCCCTTAATACAGTTCCTTTTGTTGTGGCGACCCTTTAATACAGTTCCTTATGTTGTGGCGACCCTTTAATACAGCTCCTTATGTTGTGGCGACCCTTTAATACAGTTCCTCGTGTTGTGGCAACCCTAACAATACAATTTATTTCGTTGCCGCTTGATAACTTCAATCAATATGTGTCGTCTGATGATCTTAGACGACCCTTGTGAAAGGGTCGCCCGACTCACAATAGGGTCGCGACCCACAGGTTGAGAACCGCTACATTAACGCAAGCAGGTCTTTGCCAGTGACACTATCATCGCCATCAGCTGTGACATCAATAGGTCAGTAGAACAAGTATAGAAAGGCGAAAAGGTGCCAATATGAAAAGAAAAACACGTTCATCATCAAGAAACTCCAGGAGAACAATAAAACTTTAAAAGACCCACTGCATGTCGTAAGAGTCTACTAATTAGAGGCTGTCCTTCGAAATCGGAGTTCGTCTGCCTGAAAGGCAATGAGCCAACAGTATGAATTTTTTAAAAAGCCAGATTTGTAAACGGATGTGTACGCAAAAATCAAGTTCTAGAATTAGACTTAAGTCCAGATGTGGACAAACAGCCAGAACTTCCGCCGGAGTTTAGACAGCCGGTCAACGCGAATAAGAAGAAGGGAAACTTAAAAAAAACTGACCATCAGATTATCGCAATAAAGAGGAAGAACATACAGTAGCATCTTGTCTCTGAAGCTGAAATGTATTGGTCATATTAAGCGCCGTGGTGGTTTGGAAAAAAATAATAGCAGAAGGCAACGACCGACCAAGACGAAGATGGGGACTAAATCAATTGCTTTTGGCCGATGAGCTCGCAATCATAGCACCAACTGCAGTACAGCTACAAGGACATATCAATAGACTCCACTCAGAATGTGACAACTACGATATGAAGATCAATGTAGACAAAACAGAAGTGATGACATTCTTCAGTAAAAGAAGAACCACCAATATCAAAATTAATGAACAACAGTTTGAGCAGGCGAAGAATTTTGCATATCTGGTGAGCATTGTTTCAGAAGACGGAAGAATGAAAAAAGAAATCCAACAAAGATGCAATAAAGCCAATGAAGTTTTAGGCCAAATGGCACAAATTTTGAAATGCAAGCATGTGAATATGAACACCAAAAAGAACAATGTTTAACACAATACTCTTATCAACGCTCTACTATTAATGTCAAACATAGACACTGTTTTCAGAAGAGAGAAGGAAAATAGTCACCACAGAAATGAAATGTTTACATACTCTGATAGGTGTAACGATGAAAGATTGACTAAGGAACGAAGATATCAGGAGGGGAATCGGCACAGAACCAAAATGGAACTTTTTTTTTTTTTTTTTGGTAGACAACAAATCAAATGGTTTTGCCATGTAACAAGATTGGCAGCAGACAAGGCACCATATAGGGTAATGTTATACAGATACAACTGTAGCAGACCCAGAGATCGACCATGCAGAATATGGACCTCAGAAATATATGAGACACTGAAAAGTATTATATTCGAAGCGAACAAAGGGGCCCTTGCTTGATATATCCCCCCCCCCCCCTTCTCAATGACGCCGCGAGGCATTCAAGGAGTAGAGAAGAGAAGAAGACGAAGAAGAAGAATAAGGGTTATTACTGTGTTATAAAAGTGCCCACTGCATTTTTGGCGTCTGATTTTGCAATGTTATGATATCACAGTCGACGTCTTTGTACATTGCGTATCCCCTTGCCTGCTCAGTCCTCTGATGCAGCAGTCACTCCTAGGTAACGCTACTGATTGTTCCCATGAGGAGTTGGCTATAATATCCCCTGCCATTTCCTGAAAAACGTCACATACTTACTTTACCAAGCCTAACTCTTCGGCCACGCAGTCGTGTCGGCGTCGCTATTTTATTTACAGAATCTCATTTTTTTTTCATACCTTTATGTAATGTCTACAGTTATATGTAAAATATTCTTCCTCACACACCTTATGGGTCTGTTATTTAGACGGCTACGATCTTTCTTCGGTTTTTGAGTTTGTCCAGTCACAAGAGGGGTTTTTACTTGCGCCAGTTTGGTCCTAGCTTTTTTTAAATGTTATATTTAATTTCTTGCTTATTCGATCTTCTTCTTCCCTGGGGTGTAAAGGCGTGCCGGAGACATCGCCAGACGTCTATTTTTTTTCTTTATATTTGTGTTACTTTAATTCCTTAAATCCATGACAGTCATTGGTCTATATCCGCCAGAGCCAAAGTGTCATTATTTTATACCGACAACTGTCTAGGACAGAAAGATTTAAAGACGAGACCTGATTGTTTCAAGGCCGTATTCCGCCATGTTGAGCGTTTACGAGTGCGGCAGGACGACATGTTGGAAGGGTAATATTGCCGACGTTTCCAAGGCTCCTGTCGACCACACAGGGTGATTTTCTGCAGAGCTGCAATAGCTAATTTAAATATATCCGTATGCCCATACGAGTTTTGCTTGTTCTGGCGATAAATAAGCGCCAAAAGGATTAGCAAGGGGAGTTAACTTTATGGAAGCTGTCTTGGTCAGCAGTGAAGTTATCATCATCATCCTCATTGTGAAAACAGTGGCGACAACAGACATTTTAGGGCTTTTCTTGCTTGTCCACATATCAAAGTTCACTGTTATACAAGAAAACAAATCCTATAGAACATATAGCATCCTTTTCTAATAAATTGGACGAATTGCAAATGAATGGAGACTAAAAGAGAAACACACACACACACACACACACACACACACACACACATATATATATATATACTAGCTGTACCCGGCCACGCGTTGCTGTGGCATAGTTTGGCTACATGGAAAAGAAAGAAAATAGAAATCGCACGTGTCTAATACAATCATTGTCTGCTCAGATATAGAGATAGTCTTTGATCCCCACCCCCACCCACCACAACTAAATCCACCTACTACTCTCTCCCTTATCAAAAGTTTTTTGAAAAGAAAGACAATGGAAATCGCACGTGTCTAATATAGTTAATGTCGCGATCATTCTCTGCATATATATATATATATATATATATATATATATATATATATATATATATATATATATATATAGAGAGAGAGAGAGAGAGAGAGAGAGAGATAGAGAGAGATAGTCTGGTGGTTTT
Organism: Candidula unifasciata; assembly: GCA_905116865.2. Classification (NCBI taxonomy): domain Eukaryota; kingdom Metazoa; phylum Mollusca; class Gastropoda; order Stylommatophora; family Geomitridae; genus Candidula; species Candidula unifasciata. The sequence goes on from CAJHNH020004335.1 coordinate 225,814, forward strand.
CCAACTTTAGAACACGCACCATATAATTGTGTCTTTATATTAGTGGTCGTTTAAATGGTGTTATTAGCTCAGTAACAAAAGTGGTTATTTGGTTATCACATGCTAAAGCTGTTTGTATTTTTATAGGAGACGTAAGTAAAGCTACTATTCTACTTGTAAATAACAAAGTAAGTCGTAAAAAATTAGAATAGCGGAGCTAGCGTTAGTAAAATATAAACAAATTAAGTAAGTAATGAAAACTTGAAAATCATGTGTAAAGCTCTTAAAGTTCTCTTCAATTTCAGTCATAACCCCCTCCCCTCCCCTCTTCCACCGACTACTGCTCTCTCCCTCTTCGAAGGATTGAAAGATCATCACCTGGCGATATTTTTTGTTGTTATAACTGACATTGACATCCCTGTCTATCCGGACTAAATTGTGAGCAGGAATTGTAATAGGTAGTAAATGGGGCTAGTGTAATATTTACCACATCACTCTTCAAGTACCAGTACAACTACTACTACGACGACCACAACAGTAGCTAAAATAATGTCACTGCTATCTGTGTTACCATCGGAGTAGACAGGGAGTCGTGAGCCAGAAGATTTGGCGCCTCATGGCTAGTGCTGTCACCATGGACTGGTCAGGTTAGAATGTATAATTTTGCTCCCCGACAGAAGAACGCCATAACCTTACCGGCGGTCTTCACATGAGAGCACTACGGTGTAACCGCCAAAACACAACTACTACTGCTGCTGCTACTTTGAGTGGGTAAAGAAGTTACTGTGACTTAAAGCTCTCTCAGTAAACAGTTTGCCCCCCCCCCCGGCCCCCAATTCACCGACTACTCTTTCCCTCATCGAAGTAGTTCGGAGAAAAAAAAAACCAATTGAAAAGCAATTAAAACAGGAAATATACACCATAATTAGGAAATGAACGCTATGGTTAACAGCACAGCTTAAAACTCCAACGCAGATGAAATAATTAAATATAAATGAAAATAAATGGATTGCTATGAAATTTCAGCGTAACCATGCAATCGAAAAGTTTAATATGAAATCATAAGTATGTGAAATGGTCAAATTTAATTATCAACTGGTTTACCCACATACCTGTCCTTTTTTTATTTTATATATATATCATTAAGGGCCACATGGCTAGTGCTGTCGCCACGACAGTGCAGGTGAGGATTTTATTTTGGCCCCGGGTAAAAAAAAAAACTACTGCGGATTCGAACCCTGGTCTCCCGCACAGAAGCCAGTGTTCTAACCATTCGACCAAGCAGCCACTCCGACGGAGCAACGGAAAAGAGAACATAACTATTTGAGATGTGTGTCCCCACTGCAGTGTCCCGATTATAACACAACTCAAAACAGCAGGCAATTGTTTTCTCATAGACAGATATTCCAGATATAATAATGAAACGGCACAACAAAAGAAATCACATGTGTCTAACACAGTTAATGTCGCAGTCAATGTCTGCGCAGACGTCGAGATAGTCCTTGATGCCCCCCTCCTCATTTTTTTTTCTACCAATCCATCGGCTACTTTTCAACTCATCGAAAGATGTTTGAAAAAACAGAAAATAGAAATCGTGTCTAATATAGGTATTGTGGCAATCACTGCCTGCACAGATATAGATATAGTCTTGTTTGCTGTACCACGACCTACTCTGTGTATTAGAGGAGGCTTTGGCTGCACGTATCTCGCCGGCGAATGGTGGAAGTCTTGCGTTCTGACTACGGCGCGTGCGCATTTACTAATGTGGCTATAATTAAATGTCACTAAAATTGAAACATTAGTTTCGAAGATTTTTCTCAACAAATTGTCGCACACTATCTCTAACAATGACAGGTTGAATTTCAAACCATGATGGGTGAATATCCGGTATCAAAACAAACATATCCTTAAAATTTCAGTAGTTTCCAAGTCTATAGGCTATAAACAAACACACAAACATTGATTTTTATATATATATATATATATATATATATATATATATATATATATATATATATAATCTTTCACTTTCTCACCCTCCACATGCACAGAACGTGAGAGAGAGAGAGAGAGAGAGAGAGAGAGAGAGAGAGAGAGAGAGAGAGAGAGAGAGAGAGAGAGAGAGGCGCGGTTGTGGAGGGTGTAATCTGTACTGATTGACAAGACGTTAACTGTGGGTAGTGCGCCATTTGTTTTCCCGAATGCAAGTTTTTAAAAAATTCCCGATTATTCTCTGGAACTAGACGTTTGGAATTTTTAGCAACGCGCTTAGCAGGCTTCAAAGAAAAAAATCGTCACGTTCAAACAGCATCCCCGAATGAGGAGCTTACGAATATAACTTTGACTAGGTTATTTGTCCCATTTAAAATGGCTTAGCCATGCTCGATACGAAGTAGCCCTGGAAAGGACTCTTGCAATATTGACGCGATCACAGGAGACAGACGGAAATACTGTTCCGGCCCGTGACGAATTCTATTGTGATCGGAGAAGCGCACTGGGGAGGATATTGACCCTATCTTAGAAGGAGGAAATGCAAGCTAAAAAAACTAAATGTTATTGCTGGGCAGATCAAGTATCGTGCCTTATTTGGCAACTTGTCTGTGAGGAAATCTCCGATACGCGAGAAAAGCAAATCTTTTCTTACCCAGCATGCTCTGCAGCATGCTGTATTCTAATTGTATTGCTATTAACGTTCCTTTGGAGTATTCAAGACAGGCCGACAAGGTAGCCGAGAGGTGGATCATACTGCATGGTGATTGCTTATTCTCTACAACAGTACTGCCCCAAATTTGAACTTTGAAGATAAGGAACTTCCTCCATGGCCTTAAAAAGAAGACTTTTCTTAACGCGAACTGGTCAAGACAATCACACTTGCCATCCCCGTAGGCTGGGATGTTCTTTACTCCATATTTCACAATAAAACACTAACTAAGGGGGGGGGAAAAAAGCTTGACAGACTTTCAGCCGTTGTGCAGAGCGACACTGAGCACTATGAAATAAAACCTGCTTCAATCTTCTTCTTTTTCTTCGCTTTCACAGGCTGTAAACTCCAACTGAAAGTTCTAGTTTGTCCACTTCTGAACTTTACTCTTGTTCCAGAATCTGCGTTTTGTGCTTTACAGATCTGGCTTATTTGTATGCTGACTGTTGGTTTCCCACTTGTCAGACAGACGCACTCCAGCTTCGAAAGAAACATTTTTAATAAGTCGACTTCTACGACAAGCTCGTCATGGGGCAGTGAGTCTTTTATACATTTCCCCCACAAAGGGGCCCTGGAACTCAACCAGGTGCCTGTTGTAGAAAAGTAGATCCTTTCACCCCGAAACCTTGTACCAGATCTCTGTTGTCACTTTAACAACATTTTTTTAATTATCTTTATTCCAACAGCGTGCAGTCTTCTGTTGCCTAATACTCTGTGTATGTTTCTAGACTTTTCCATTCTCATCGCCGAGTTATGAAACATATACATTTATGTATTACTCATGTCAATCCATTGGCGTCACAGAATACCCATTGATTACACACAAATACCAATGAAAAGGGTGACACTGATTTCCATTGGTATATTAATTACCTTTCGCTTGCGAAATCCCATAAAAAACGATTTGGACGTAAAGGAAATGAGAAACTAAATTTAGCAACTTGAATGGAAACAATTAGATCCTGTTAAATCACACACCGCTTGAATTTGCGCACATTTCTATCCAGAAATACCGGAAGATCCAATAGACGCCTACTAAAGGCAATGTGTCTTCGTTTAGACATTTTAATGAAAGCTCTACCTAATTCCGCACTATACTTATCGTTGTAGGGGGCTACGTGGTCTCGAGGTATTGAGTCCGCCTCGTGTCCCAGAGGTCCCAGATTCAGGCTCCGATGAGGGCTGGGAATTTTTCACATGATCTTATAGTTATTTCCCCTAGTCTCTGGGCAGTGAGATCAGACGCCCGTGTGTATTGTTGCGCACGTAGAAACAATGCTTTAACAGTTGGAAATCGAAAAGAGTAGCCAAACGGCGCTGCCCGGGTAAAATTTAGAGTTGAAAATCTACTCAAGATATTTCAGGATTCTCGCCGGTGCTACGGAGCCCGTGCACTGCGCTAAGCCTTTTGGACTCGGACTTGAGTTAGAAGTAGAATGGAGCACTTATGGGTTACTACCCGTGTGCCATAATGTCGATCCGTTGTTCAAACCTTTAAACTTATCTTTGTCATTTTGTACTGATTTCGCGTTTTTGTTATAATTTACTGTTAAACTTTGGATTCAGAGGATCTGAACAGCACATGTTAGTGCACCAGAATAGGACTAAGTTGGGCTGAGTTTAACTGATTCAAGAACACATATCGCAGCATTTAGCGCATTCACATAAGCGATCCCTCATTAGCTTCAGCAGCCTAACGCAGAGTTTCAGTACTAATGGTGCCAGTAGCAGTTTAATTATATGTCTGTCTTGCCGTTTCTCTGAGCGTCAAGTATCGGCCAGATTCCCTCATCACTCCCCGCGGCATCACTCTCACAAGACTGTGATGATCAACTTTCTGTTCCAAACTGTACACATGCTCCAACGGGGCCTTAACCACGTCTGCCTAGCCATGCGTCAGTTTTCCACCAAGTTTTGCAGAGCCATTCAAGCTGTCCGCCTGGTCATTTCCCAGCACACAGGCATAGCACGTACAGTGCCCTCACCCGTGTCCTCTGAAGCGAAACAAACCATTCTACGTGCATCATGCATGTTCTCACCTTCCTTAGCCTGCTTGCCCAGTCAGTTACAATTACGAAAAAGGTCTAATGGCACTGAAGACCCATCTACACCTGTCTGGGTCATCCTCAGTGGGCGCCTATGGCTTAAGGTCCGTGAACATAATTTCGACACACCTGGTTCAATTCATCTGCAGACGATTTTGCAAAAGACCGCTTTAGGGCGATTCAGACAAAGGTACAAACGTTGAACCTTTCATAATACAATAGTAAATTATTGAATCCACAGTTGCCAAGTCGAGCCGCAAACAGCGATCATATCTCTAGCCGTGTTTGCAAACAGCTCTAAAACAATGACAAACTCTGTTCCAGTTGCTACACTGATACACTCTATTGTAATTGTTTTGTGTATTCGATATATCCCTTTTGCTAAATTTACCAGTACATTTCTAATTCTGCTGTGCTATCCTTTTCTGAACTAAGCTGGAAAGGATGGGGGGGGGGGGGAAAACCTTTTTTTTTCCAGCGAACTGTCAGTGATTTATTTTTCCATTCCAGTTGTTTTGCACATTCAGTATATTCCCACTACTGCATTAGACCGCTCACTTCAAAATCTGCTGTGTCATCCTTGTATGAACGGGGGGGGGGGGGGGGGGGGGGGAAACTATTATTTAGACTATTGTCATTTAATTTGTGTTCCCCCCCCCCCCCCCCCCCCCCCCCCCTCCAAATCCAATTATTTTGAGTATTCGGTAAATTCATATTGCTATTCTAACCCATTCAATTCAAATACTATCCTCTTATCCATCTGCAAACCAAGCTTTGAAAAAAAAAAAAAAAAACTCGTTTTTCCTTAGCGAACTGTCAGTGACTCCTCGCTCCACCCTACTTTTGCTGCCACTACTTCATCACTTTTTTTCAAATGACCACACTCAAATGTTTTTCCCCTATGCATTCTTCACCCTCATTCTTTCTTCACCCAGACTTAAAACGACTACATAAATTAACTCTGGTACGCATGTTAAGAAGCGACTATCACCTGTATGTGTATATATGTTACCTCAACTACGGTAGGAAAGAACGAAGACTTCAAGAAGTCGTGAAAATGAAACATGTTGCTTGTCCCTCGTCTCGACACAAACAGAAACTATCCTGGCAGACATTTCTCACTTTGACCGATGAATTATATCTTCGTTAGCCAAGGACCTTCTTCCTTGGATGAGTCACCGTGGCGGCCCTTGGAGATTGGCTAGTTCTAACCAAATATGGTCCGTTGGCGAATATTAATTTCTTGCTCTAAGACGTGCTTGTATAAAATTATTGCTGTTTCTGAGCCAGACAGAGTCTTGTTAAGTCGTTGTTGCATGTAACATCTGACCTGTTGTTATGAGTTCTGTAAAGTTTGATAAGTTGTTCTATGTTCAACAGCATATAATATGTTGTTATGTGTATATTTGCCATAAAATGAGTTACTTTTTGTTTGATATACTTGATATATGATAAGTTATTTTGAAAGCCGGTAATACAAGATACACTTTTTATGTTTGTTTATGAAACATAAGATAAGCTGTTCTGTGTTATGTACTATATGATACGCTGTTCTGTGTTGTGTAACATACGATAGGCTGTTCTATGTTATGCAACATATGAAAAGTTATTTTGAAGCCTGCAATACCAGATACACTTTCTAACAGACGATAAGTTGTTCTGTTTATAACATATGATAAGCTGTTCTATTGTATGTAATATATGATAATCTGTTATGTGTCATGTAACATATGATAAGCTGCCATGTGTTATGTAACATATGATGAGCCGTTCTGTGTTATGTGACATGATAAACTGTTCTGTGTTATGTAACATAAAAGTTCTTTTGAAGCCCGTAATATCAGATACAGTTTGTAACATGATAAGTTGTTCTGTGTTAAGTAACATATAATAACCTGTTCTATCGTATATAACACGTGATGTTCTGTGTTATGTAGAATAAGATAAGCTGTTATGTGTTATGTAACATATGACAATCTGTGATTTAACATAAAATAACCTGTTATCTTTTACATGTTAAGCTGTTCTGTGTTATGTAACATACGATATTCTGTTAAGTGAAATGAAACGTATGATAATTTGCTTTGAAATAAGCAATTCTGTGCTCTGTAACAGATCAAATCAACTGCAACGTTAATTTGTGTTCTGTAACAAATGATAAGTATTTATGTACTCTATAACAAATTATAAATATTGCTTTATTCCGTAACATGTGGTGAGATTTAATGTATTCTGTAACACATTTTACGTTGGTCGCCTTTGCTTCTCGTGACAATTCATGATTTTTTTTTTAGACTTGCTCGATCTTGGAGCTTGAACATAATTTTTATAACCTGCTTCGAAGATAATCTGAACATATAACCAACAAGACGACGACTGGCAAATCTCTCTGTTGAGCTTTGCATTATATATACCTTCTCTGGAAGAAGAGGGGGTCTAAAGAGATAAGACAAGCCAGAAGTAATAGCTAAACGCGTCCTTTATCACCAGACACGGTTCCTTGTCCTCATTGTCATAGCTAGATCCTTTCAGGCCCATTTTGGGCTTTATAAGTCACCTCCGGACTCATAATCAACTTTAATTTAATGACGGATGAAGAAGGAATGGTGGTCTTCATCAGTTTTGATGTACGAACGAAAACAAAAAAGTAAGAACATATATACTTTCTTTTTGCCCTCTGTATGTGTCAGTCAATGCCAAGACTCTAGGAATATGGCTAACGTGATTCTGCTCTTGATCTGAGTTTGCCAGGTCCCAGTAACACATGTAGTATAAAAATCGCGGGTGGGCCCCAGTAAAATCCAGGTTGATCAACAACAATTTCTAACTAGTCACGTAACGGGGTTTGGTAGGTAGTTGTTCTCTTCAAGCTTTGTAGTCTACGTGATTACCACCTTAGATATGTGAACCAAAAGATGTCTCATCAGCTGAAAACTGTGTTTTTGTGGCATCAGTTAGTTAGTTGCATATCCTTTACAGGACGCTGCAAAACCATTACCAGCATTTGTTGGTTGCTGTGGCTTTCCCATGCAAATTTTTAGGTTCAGTAGTTTACCATTGCTCTGTACGGTCAGCTCTCGGTGCCACTGACGAAACCAACGCAAGAAGCTCTGCTTCCAAATCACCCCGGCAGTACGAAGCGCGTTGGCAACGCCTAAGCCCCAGACATCAGATGTAACAATTAAATTACTATCGAAATGTGCTTTTTATCTCAGCGTTTGGTCAACTCTCAGGTTGGTTGCGAAACAATTTTCACTGTTTTGGTGGGCTGCGGGTGTTAAAAATGTCGAGAAACACTTTTTGTCTTTTCTTCACTGACCGGTCAGCGTCTGTGGTTGTTTAGGCTTTGTAAAGGCGCTTCGTAATTCCGTGGCGATGGGGATTCATCCCAGCTGTGGGTGATTGTGCCGTAGATTGATTTCCGTTGGTTTCGGATTTGGTATCTAGAGCTGTCAGTTTAGTTAGCAATGGCAAACTACGGAACGTAGAATTGACGAGTGAAATCAAAACAGCAACAACAGCAAAAAAAAAAAAAAAAAACTGGCTGGGGTGGTTCAACGGCGATATGCAAAGGATACACAACAAACTTAACCCAACATTCCGGCAACGCTGACGAAATCTGGTCAAACTCGAGATAGTGAGTGACGATAGCAATTAAGGACTAATGGCGGAACAACAGACATACAACAAAAAAAAAAAATATCGCCACGACCGTGCAGGTGAGGATTATATCTTGCCCCGGACAGAAAAAAATCCCCAGACAACAGCGATTACAGCTACTAAAACTACACGAAGAACTATAATAGCAATATCACCCGTAGTAGCCAAATCAAGGGCAGTGATACCACCAACGGATGGCACAGTAAGGAACACATCACCTGATCAGACGCAAGCCCACACAATGAGACGAACACATTCTGGCCGACCAGATAAACGCGGAAGACAAAAATACTAGCAACAAACACTTCGCATTGTAATAACACAGTGTGTTGCCATAATTATAACCGATATTCTTCTTCTTCTTCTTCAGCGATCTCTGGTCATGCGCATAATCCACTGTGGGTCATAAACTGGGATGTCTTTTCAAGGTCTCTTAGGTTTCCCCAAAGCTTAGTTGTCAGTTCTACTGGGTGTTGCCATATGTCGCTCCGCAGCTCCGCCAGGAGAGGACAGTCTTGCAGGACATGTTCTGGAGTCTGTTCAGCACGAAGGCACTGGCAGAGAGCTGTTTGGCTCATACCTAATTTATGTGAGTGTTATTGAGTCTGCAGTGTCCAGTGCGTAAGCGAAAAAAAACTTGGTCTGTTCTGTTCAAAGTGTTTCAGAAAATATTTTCCGAGTTATAACCAGTGTTGTTTTCCAATCTGTTTCTGACTTAAGAGTTTTGACTTCTAGAAAAGATAGTGGCTGGTAGGTCTGTAGTTTGTTACTTCCTTGGCTAAAGCATCTGCGCTTTCATTGCCTTTATGCCACAGTGAGACGGAATCCACTGCAAGGCTATTTGACAACATAGCAAGTTCCTGTGTTAGACTTTGTAGTGTGCTGTCAGTAGGTTTGGAATAACCGATATTGACTATGACGAGGCTAGCTCTCTGGTCACAGTATGAACGTAAAGTAAAGAGTAAAGAAAACGCCTTTTAGGTGTTTTGGGTATATAGGGCTAGACATATATTTTATAGACCAACGGCATAAGATAGGTGATGTGATAAGCATCATACCGGCCACCTTTACTTTCCATTGTCATTTTTTATTTAAGCAAGGCAGAGAGGGAACCCACGACCTTCCGATCCGCAGGCGAGCGTCTAGCTGCTTCGCCTCGGCGACTCCCAGAGGATGAACGTGGCTAACTGAAATCGAATGAACAAACTTAACTCATAAATCCACATCCTCTTTTTGGCGCAAGGTCAGGTCATCATCATCGCGTGTGATGGAGGAAAAACAACAATTGATAGCTCTGACCTGAAATTGATTCAGATTACCAGATTCAGAAAAATGAGCTGGTCAGAAACGAGTTTTTCAACGCTCTCAGACAAAGAGTTAATGTAATGTAAAACGCGTTAGATTATGCTGTCTTTGATAGAGTCGATCAGCGAGAGGCAGTAGCCTGCAACCGTAGTCCAGGATCGAATCGAGGACCCCCCCAGCAGCAGCAGGGGCAGGGACTGGGACAGTAATGACTGACTTCTTCTGGAAGCAAACTAGACAGGAACAGGTCAAGCTGAGTCAGGACATGAAGGCAGGAGGAATCCTGCCTGAATCGATTCATGTGCTGTAGTTCTGTATGCATAGTGCACAAAGCATAGCATGAAAGCCGGGCAAGTATTGGCAGTGAGCGAGAGTAGAAGAAAAACAAAATATGTAAGCGGCAGACGGTGAGGAAAGACATACCACACAAGGAGAGAAAGGCGAAGTTAAAAAAGAGCGAAAAAATGAGTAGTATGTATATATATATATATATATATATATATATATATATATATATATATATATATAGAGAGAGAGAGAGAGAGAGAGAGAGAGAGATAGCGAGAGACAAACGAGCAGAAACAGTGGGCAGAAAAAAATAGACGATTCAGCAGATGTAAGTGGAAGACGGAGAGGGAGGAACATACGCTATAAAGAGAGATAGCAAGGAAGCGATAAAAATTAAAAGAAATATTTTGAGTGTATACAAGAAGTTAGACGTTTTCCTGCCAGTCCGAATGCCGTGGGCTCAAATCAGCGTCATGGCGGATCTTTATGCCTTGGAATTCGCAAGTCGACCTGGCTTCAACTGGTTACAAGGAAATGTCATTGGAAGAAATCGATATGGTGTAATATTGACCAAATCACACAGTGAGAAACTGGTGGTCTATAAAAATAGTGATCTTCCTAGCCTAATGTGCCCAAAAAGCCAGTGGTGTGAAAAGGGTCCTAACAGTCAAGCAATCGATCAGGCGCCGTCTTTCCAGTAAAGGTCAGCGGCAATGGATTTATAACGTTCTCTGTCTCTTGTCGTGGTTGTACACTCTTTCAGACTTTTGCTGGTTCATCTCTTGATGTTGTCCTCCCCCTTGTTTCGTTATCTATCTCTTGCTCTCTTGCCGTGTACCCCTCCCAGGATTTTGGTTTAAAGGAATATTTTGTCCTAATGTATCCAAAATATTCAAATTGTCTCTTTTTTAAATAGCTTTTTTTTAGTAACTCTCTTCTCAGTCGCAGTCTCTCAGGAACCACTGTATACCTCGGCATGCTTCCTTCTCCTTCTGCCTTAAAGCCACAATAGAACTTAGGCCATCAACCAACTCACATCACGCCGTTCTATCCTTATCTATCGCATGCAGCCCATCTTTCTAATCTCACGCTCTTGTTCCCTTCTCTATTTTATTTTGAGTCTGCCTTCATTTATATGCCCCTGTGTGTTCCATTGTAAAGATATTCTATTTATATTCTTCTAAGGTATTCTCAACGTGTATCCTATCCAACGGCAGCGTTTTTGCTTCACCTCTTGGTTCACTGAAACTTGTTAAGTTTTATCCCAAAGTTCAATGTAGTGATTCTATTTTACCATTTATTTTCCTCTTTTCAGCGCAGGCGGCAGTTCGTGAATGTTTGTAGTTTATTAGCCATTCTTTTAGTTGTTTTCCACGTTTCCACCCCACACAGCAGTACAGATTTGACATTAGAATTAACAATTTTGAGTGCAGTATTAGTTTTAATGTCTTGTGACCTCCATACATTTCCTAGTACAACGAAAGCTCCTCTTACCCCTTGTATTTATATTTTATCATCTATATCAGTTCTTCCATCTTGATTTACACAGCTACTGCTCAAATAGTTGTATGACGCCACATCTTGGCAAGCTTTGGTTAAGTTAGTTGCGTATCCTTTACAGGACGTTGCAGAACCAACCCCAGCAGCCCCTGGCTGTTGTGTGGTTTCTCTAGGCAAATTTTACGTCCAGTAGTTTGCTATTGCTTTTTTTGACGGTCGGCCCCTTGGTACCTCTGTCTAAACCAACGCAAGGCGCATGGCCTGCAGCTGGGATCGAACCCGGCACCCCGGCATTACGAAGCGTTCGCATCGACTTAGCCACAGAGCCGACTGACAGGTTTTGAGAGGCGAAAAAAAAGGCAGATTCCCTGACTCGTATACGTCCTTCTTTGCCTGATTTACCCCTGTTCCTTATTCATAATTTCTTACGCATTTTATTTCATTTAACCTCGTATCTTCTATCTATCATCTCGACTTTTACTTTCAGACGACTCAACGTGAGATGGTTGACGACCTGTGATAACAAGTAGGACAACACGAATAAGATGTGTGTGTGTGTGTGAATGCGCACGTCTGTATAGTCGTGTATACCTTTCAAAGCGATAATATTCCGAGGCTGCCCAACAGAAGGATATGAAATATCATAGCACAAGAATTCACCGTGGAAGAAAAATATAAGAAAGAATTCTGTATAAAAATAATGATGCCTGAAGAATGAGTGAAACCTTTTCATCCTGTGTCATCGATTAAAAGCTGTTATACTTCCACAGTTCTGCAAATGACACAAAGACCTAGCAAAAGACACTCTTCTCTTTGCTTCACCTCTCTGATCCCCAGGGTGTCTGAACAGGAATGAATGGAGGCAAACTCCAAGGAACGTAGTAGGCGGAATCCGGCGACAAATAAAAAAAAAACTTTCGACATTTTTTAGCGGGACAACTACATAGATCTGTTAGTGATAATGTTAGTTTTGTGTGAATCACGTGATGCGTGAATAGTGTCAAATGGGCGGGCGTTGGGAAATTCTTTTTCTCTTGAGAATCTTTAGTTGAGAAAGTTTCTATAAATAAAGATAAATCAAAGACACATCGGTATTTTCTACGGTGATGTCAAATGAGTTCTTAATCTTCTTTTTATCCAGGGCGTGTGCCGTTGTTAGTCCTTTCTATTCCTTTCCTTTTGTCTTATTTACCTCTAGTCAGTTTTGACACAGAATGTCTTCTCTAACCCGATGTCAAACTGTTCAGCATCTTCTCTTTCGGTCTTTCTCTGCCTCTCCCTTCCCTCGTCCATCCTCACGATGTACTCCAGTTTCCTCTTTCCCATGACATGACGAAACAAGATCAATTGTCCTATTCTTGTGTGGACATTCAGTTACCTCTGCGATTCAGTGTCCTTCAAGACGCCTCCATTACTATTGTTATCTGCGCAGAGTGTTTTCGTCATTCGTATATAAAACCCCATTTCCGCTGCTTTCACATAATTTTTCATTTTCAATTGGTCAACTTTCCATGATTCTCTTCCGTATTTCAGGATAGGATTTCTGGAGCTCTTGAGAATTATTTTCCTCACCTCAAATGACAAAGAATGATTGCACGTATTTTTTTTTCATTTCGGAAATGCAGCTTTTGCGTGAGCTAATCTAAATCTAACTTCTTCAATACATCTTCCATTCGCTGTTATTAGGGAATCCAAGTATTTAAACGCAAGTATTTTCCCCTTTAAACTACTGGACGTAAATTTGCCTGTAAAAACCACACAACAGCCAGGGGCTGTTGGGGTAGGTTCTGCAACGTCCTGCAATGGATACGCAGCTAACCGTATTTTTTTTTCCTGGCGATATGTAATAATATGTAACGCTGAATGCTCTATAAAATAAAATGAGCTTTGTTGGCGGTGGACATGAACGGATAATGATTGAAGCATTTGCACACACTAGCCCAATGGTTCGCCGTACTTAGTACCGGCACCCATTTAAAGCGTCGTGTTTTTGTCAGTGCTACTGTAATAGACAGTTTATAGTGACAACCTGCACCGTGTTTGTTTAGACACTTTGTTTTGAGTAAATCGTAAAGGAAAGTAAGCGTCTCTTCCCCACACGTTCAAACGTTTTGGACATTTAGGACTAGACCTACATTTTATAGAACAATCGGGTCTTGTTGGGGGATGTGGTCAGCATCACACCTGCCGCCTTTACTTCCTATAATTTTTTTTTACTTGGTACCCATTTAAGGCGGGGCCAACCTGGGAGCCAAGGTCAATTTAAAAAAAAAAAAAAGTTCAGCACGGCCTGGATCTGAACCCACGACCTTCGCATCCACAGGTGAGCAGCTTCACCACGACGGCTTCCCATTGTGATGACTGGCAACTATCTTTCTAGAAAAACTCCCCCTTAAATGTCTCAACTTACTGGAGGATTGTCCAGTTTACTTTGATGTTGCATTTTGGAGAATGCAATTTCTTTGTTAATACTATTACCTCTGCTTTTGTACCGTTTAAACTAAGCCAAATGAGTATCGACCGTTTTACTGGGTTTTGCCTTTCCCTGCCTTACGGGCAGATGTACTCCGACATTGAGGGAGCAGCCTGATTAAAAGTATGCCTATGTTTCGCCGTCACTATTGAATATCTTTTAAAACTTCTGCTCACTCCTGTTGAATTAGTCTTTTAATATTTGGATTTTCTGCCCGTTATAATGCACTGTTCGTTTGATCGTCGAAATCGTCACAGGAGCTCACGTTTTTTTTTTTTTTAGTATTGCAGTCTATTGGATTAACATCTCCAGGATGAGAATATAACAAATATAAATCAAGAAAAACTAGTTCAACCGCATAGTCATTTACTGTTTGAAAACGCCTTCAGATGCATTAGGCATGTAGTGCTAAATATATATGTTATTGACCAATTATGGTGGATTATGTAGTCACCATCACGTCGGCAACCTTTACTTTCCAGGAATGTACCTGGTACCCACTCAAGATGGTTTGACCTGGGAGCTATGGTCATTTCTGCAGGAGAAAAAAAAGTCTACCTACGTCAGGGACCGAACCCACAACCTTCCAATCCGCAGGCGAGCGTTTATCGGCAACACCAGAATAGTCATATACTGAAGTTATACTAGGGCTACACAAAACTGTTATTAACCTGTAGTCTAAAGTGGATGGGGTTTGATGACTGCTTTGTGTTCTATCCTCGGCAGGCGTCTGGCTGTTCGGGTGTGCGAGACAAGGCTATAAGGGAGAGACACCCTGGAAGACGATTGCGACAAGACTGTCTCCATCTAACAGATATGGACGGTCTTGATTCCGACAAATTTCAACATTTAAACTTTAGAAGAATCACTCTTGAATGGGACGAAGTGAGTGGAACAAATGCCGGTGCTGGAAAGATCACTGAGAAAACGAGATAATAATATAAATACAATGTCTTTTTATTGGAACATTAAAGCAAATTGATAGAGGGATACACAACTCACCGGGAAAGGAATTAGCAGCAGACTGAGGGGGGCATTGGAGTGGCGTGGGCGATGAGGGTAGAGAAGGGTGGGGGGGTGGTGCTGTAGGAGGTAGCCAAACAAAATGAAGACCTTTTCGTGTCTGATGGTTAGTTGTCTCTTTTTCTATTGAAGATATAAGGCAGACGAATTAGAAGAAGAAGAAAAGAAGAAGAAGAAGAAGAAGAAGAAGAAGAAGAAGAAGAAGAAGAAGAAGAAGAAGAAGAAGAAGAAGAAGAAGAAGAAGAAAAAAAGAAGAAGAAGAAGAAGAAAAAGAAGAAGAAAAAAAAGAAATATTGGTAAAAGCATTGAGATCCGTTTTTTCAGTGTTATACGACTTGATTCCCCCCGAACTTATAGTCCCATAAACTAGCAGATAAAACTGATATATTCATGGAGATAACCGCTGAACTCAAGCAGTATGATAAACCCCTGCATGAGCCAAGAGAAAAACGCTGAATGCTCTATAAAATAAAATGAACTTTGTTGGCGGTGGACATAAACGGATAATGATTGAAGCATTTGCACACACTAGCCCAATGGTTCACTGTAGTCTATAGATGTGCTTCTTAACGCGCGTCCTAAAACTAATCCACAGTTTTGCATAAGGACCTTTGTTAACACCCGCCCCGTTCACTTCAATTTGCATCCTTTTTGCTTTGTGACCTACTAAAAGGTGGAAATTCCCTACAGGTAGCGTCTGAATTAGGCCAGGAATGCGCTGAGAAATGCTGCAGAGCTGCTCCGGTGTTAACTCTATTCACCACCCCCCTTCTCCAGTCTTGTGGGGGAAAAAAAACGGCTCGATTTGCTTATTAAGCGCAACTGTGGGAATTCGAAATGTAGATTGTGTTTGGCATGGAACTCCAGCGACGCCGCATAACGCTGGCCAGGGCTGCCAATGATAGGTTTTTACCCCCAGATCTGGGTTTTTATTTGACGCTTTGGTATCCTTATATAAAAGTTGGTAAATGTTTTATTTTGTAACTTTACAGTTTGTACTTTTCAACAGTCTGGGTTTTTTTTTTTTTTTGCCTCTGTATTGCTTGGGTTTTTGTTCAGGTTAGCTGGGTTTAAAAAAAAAAATACCATTGGCAGCCCTGACGCTGGCACAGCCACAACAAGCTTTACCTGCACCTCTAGTTGATCTGTAATGTTTTGTCACCTTCTGTGCCAATGGCGTTGTGGGACAGGTAGACAAGAGGCAGGTAGATGTTAGTAAAACAAGGTGATATTGTGTTGTTACCTCTTGACATGGGCGCCGACAGAAAGAAAGCATTGGGGTTGGGGTGTCACTCCCCTTATAATTTATGGGCAGTGGTGCATAAACGAGTCTAAAGTAGTTTCAGTCAGTAAAAGCCCCTTTTCCATGCCCCTAAGCGTATTGGGTATATAGTATGCGTCCTATAATTTATAAATCAATCAGCACTCGGTAGGTGGTGTGGTTAACACCACGCCACCCCCCTTTACTTCCCAGGACGCTACCTGATACAAGTTTGAGGCTTCGTTGATCTAGAAGACAGGGTCACCTTAAAAAAATCTCATTCAATGCGGATTTGAACCCACCAGCTGCGGCTACGCTACAGCGGCTTAGGTCTTGTTTAAGTTCGCAAAAAATCATTACTTTGTGGTTGTGGTTATTATTATTGTTATTATTATTTTGTGCTAAATGACTAATTATCTTTATAATATATTACATAATATAAAACGTATATATCTATTTAGAAAGAGAACAACTTAACTAGCTCAACTGCAAATTGAGCTATATTTGGAGACGCTGACAATTTCTGGTGCGGAGGTGGGGGGGGGGGGGGGCGGGTGTTGCGGCAAGTGGCCTAAGCTTCCATTGTTCGGAGCCCATACTTTTTGAGTTACTGCAGGCATACCAGCCCACAAATGTCTCCACAAACTACACGAACAATCCGATTGTGTGAAATCATTCCCGCAACACGCTATTCATGGGTTGCCAACCGTTTTAGATTTGAGGGCTGCTTTTTATTTCGGAAATCTCTGGCTGTCTATTTCATAGACTACAGATATTGACTTACAAACAACAGCAACATTTGTCGTTACAAACAATATTACACAGAACATATCGGGCCAAGTATTACGAGTGAGTCAGTGAAGTTTAAACCCTCAAGGACTGGGCGGTGAATTTTTTTAAACAACGCAAAGTTCGCTGTCCTTAAACTCCCTCCCATAATACAAACTGTTCCACTGAAACCTCACAACGACTGTCCCCCTTGGCTTAGATATAACCTGCCAACAGTCAGAACCACTGTTAGCTGGAATCTTCTCCAAATCATCGACTAGCATCACTGATGTGAAATCAATTACAGAATTAGAGATAAATAGACCTTATACAAACCAGAGTTGGATTAGAGTGTATAAAGATGGTTCAGCCAAGAGAGCAGTAGGAGACGGAGGCGGATAAATATATATAGAATGTCCAAGTGATTTGGAAATCAACCAAGCTTCCGATTACAGAGCATGGGCAGAAGCACTTCTTGCGGCATGTTCTTTCCTGAATGGACAACAGCACAGCAAATACAGAGAAGTGGCCTTTCTGACTGATGCTATGTCAGTTCTGCCAGCATTAGGTAACCCAAAAGACACTCAATTTGTAGATTTGTTGCGTACTGAGTGTCAACTCCTTCATCTTCTTTCTTTACCATCTGTAATCTCCTGGGAAAAGTGTTGCTTGTTCGTCCATTCGGACTTTGTCTTTGTGCCAAGACCTGGGTTTTGCGTGTACATCCGTTTTACTGGCTTTTTGTGTGCAGTTTTTTTGTTCTTTGCCGCTCTGACTTTAAAGGACAGCCTTAGTTAGTCAATTACTACGACATGCTTGGCGAGGCAGTGGGTCTATTCTTGTTATGAACACAATTGGGCCCCGGAATCGACATGGAGAAAGTGCCTATTCATGTCCTGGAACAAGATTTGAATCCAGGAGTGGACGAGCAACCAAAACCTTCTGCTGGAGTTTTCACCTGGTGAACGCTAAGAAGTCAAAGATTCTGAACATTTGGGGAGCTAATACAATACATAACATAGACAGCCACAGTGGTGTAGTGGTTAGATGCTCTCCCTATAGTCCTGGATTTTTCTGCTTCAAAACAGTCCTTGGCTTCCAGGTCGACCCAGCCGAAAACTGGCAAACGCACCATCCTGCACAGTAAGGACGACTGTGTGTTATTGCCCACATCATCCATCAAGTGCTGATTTATCTATACAAATAGGATGCTAGCTTCAAATACCATGTTAACCCCCTCCCCCCCCCACCCCTTTTTTTTGTCCCCCGGCGTTAGTAAAAGGTCACTCCCTTTATTTATACAGTATGCAAAATGAAAACATACTTTTTAAGACTTCGGACTGAACAAGGTGGTCTTCGAGCACACCTGCACAGGATAGGCATAAAAGAATCTGCTGCCTGTGATTGTGGAGCGCAAAGACAGACCCCTGAGCACAAATTGCAGGACTGCCTTAACTTCTCCCAGCAAAGACTGTGGATCTGGCCCAAGGGAGACACATTATAGGAGAAGCTATGGGCGACCGACGGCGACCTTAAACGTACAATCCTATTTGTGACCTAGACGAGACTCAATATTTAGCATGACTGATGTCGAACGCAGAAGAAGAAGCCACAGGATACCAACAGCCTTTCTTAAAATCGTTGCTGTAACTTGAGCAAAGGTAGAGTACTCAATATTCACGTAGCTGTTGTTTTATAAGAGGATACATTTCTGAACCGGCACACATTTTGAGGATTAAGGCAGTCTGATATCGATATTTTTATTCTAAAGTACATACTGTACGGCGGTATTTCCCATTTAGTGGTCCCGTAACCTTTGGGAGTATGCGAGCAAATGTAAGGAATTTGTGAGGTGATTAAATAAAAGAAAATTGGCCGGTAAAGAGCATCTTGTCTCGGAAACTGGACTACGTTGGCCATACCAAGTTCCAGATGGATTGGAGAGAACGGTGGCCGTGGGAGTAGTACCGATAAAGACCAGCAGGAAGATAGACATAGCAGAAATATTGAGCAGGGGAGTGCATGTGGCGGAGAATCTGGTGAGGTGTCGGGTTTCTTAGAGGGGTGCTGTAATGATACGCCTATACAACATACTATCTGTTCTTTAGAGTCACTGAGAAAGTCTGAGAGGCCTGCATGTTACCGCTACTTGAGAACCACTGCACTTAGGTGCTGTTAGTGATGTTTATTGATACTTTTCAATTTATCTATCTATCTATCTATCTATCTATCTATCTATCTATCTATCTATCTATCTATCTATCTATCTATCTATCTATCTATCTATCTATCTATCTATCTATCTATCTATCTATCTATCTATCTATCTATCTATCTATCTATCTATCTATCCTATCTATCTATCTATCTATCTATCTATCTATCTATCTATCTATCTATCTATCTATCTATCTATCTATCTATCTATCTATCTATCTATCTATCTATCTATCTATCTATCTATCTATCTATCTATCTATCTATCTATCTATCTAATCTATCTATCTAATCTATCTTTTCTATCTATCTATCTAATCTATCTTTTCTATTCTATCTATCTATCTATCTATCTATCTATCTATCTATCTATCTATCTATCTATCTATCTATCTATCTATCTATCTATCTATCTATCTATCTATCTATCTATCTATCTATCTATCTGTCTGTCTGTCTGTCTGTCTGTCTGTCTGTCTGTCTGTCTGTCTGTCTGTCTGTCTGTCTGTCTGTCTGTCTGTCTGTCTGTCTGTCTGTCTGTCTGTCTGTCTGTCTGCCTGTCTGTCTAGCTGTCTGTCTGCTTGTCTATCTGTCTGTCTAGCTGTCTTTCTGTCTTTTTTTCCGTGGAGAATTGCTCCGCCGTATACCTCATCTTATGGTCTGAAGCTCGTGAGTTCGATTTCGGATTATATCCTTCGATTTCCCAGTTCCCCGTATGGTTTCAGGGCGGCGTAACAACCATGTCGTAAAGGGCACCTAAAAATGGGTTTGCTGCAATCGAATATGCTGTGCCGAAAGGAGAAGGATATCACAGCCCAGCTGTAAAAGGCAAGACCATGTGCCAAACCGCCTATTAAACTGCAAACAGTAAAGAAGAAAAAGAACATTCACAGGTATACGTGCACCAACGATCCTCATGCGCGACGGGGTTGGGTGGGGTTGGGTTGCTCTGTGGCAAAGAAGAATGGTCTGAGATTCTTGGCAGGGAATAGCCCATCTGAAGAAGAACACGAGCCACATTCTGTGTCTGCACATCCTCAGTAAACTGGGGTATATATGGTGACCAAACGTTTTCGTTTTTACTGGGACAGTCTCGCTGTTTCGGTGTGTCTCGGCCGTCCCGTCGGTACTAAACAATGTAATTGTCCAGTTTTATAAAAAGTCTAGGAATAAGTTAACATAAATTTATAGTTACATCTGTAGACTTTGTTAGAATTCAAAGGTTTAAACACTTGAAATGCATGAAATGTTTTGAAGGCTAATGGGAGTGGGGGATATGATGTCGAAAATTATATTTAAAAAAGCTATTGTTTGCTATTGTATTGGCAAGGATATTGGCAAGGATAATAGAAAGGATATTCGCAAGGATATTCGCAAGGAAATTAGCAAGGATATTCGCAAGGATATTCGCTAGTCAAGCAATCTGTTTAAAAGAGGAGACAAGTAAATATTAGGGTCTGGGGGTCATGACCCAGGTCGGTTCACCCTCTGAAATTGTCGAGGAGTTGATGG
Organism: Candidula unifasciata; assembly: GCA_905116865.2. Taxonomy (NCBI): domain Eukaryota; kingdom Metazoa; phylum Mollusca; class Gastropoda; order Stylommatophora; family Geomitridae; genus Candidula; species Candidula unifasciata. The sequence goes on from CAJHNH020004335.1 coordinate 246,546, forward strand.
GCCGAAACAATTGTCGACGAGGGATCTTTTGCTGATGATCGGATGGCTCCTTCTGTATATGCTCCCCTGTGGAGTTTTTCTTCCTTTTAATTAATTAGTGCACGTTAATGAATTTATAGGTATACCTATTGCCATGTCCTTAATATGTATCAGTTCTTTGAATAATAATAATAATTATTATATTAATAGTAATAATGCTAATAGTAATAATAATACATTCTAGAAATCTTTGTATAGGAAAAAGGGTTGGGTTGGATGAGGGTTTGAATGGTAAACTGACTTGTTTAGGATGTCATGTTTTCAGCTTAAAATATTAATGGGATGTCCCGTTTTTTCCAGCTTAAAATTTTAGTGGGATGTCCCGTGTTCAGCTCAAGATATTACGGTTACCTTATATATGCAGCCAGGTGATACAACAGGTTAAGAATCCAGAGCGTCGATAAACACAGCCTGCCAATTATGCTCAGATAACAGTGTTTTGTTTACAAAAAAAAAAAAAAGGCAGACAGGTATGCAAGCACTGCACAAAGTACACATACAAATATGTCAGCGAAAGGTTCAAAACACATGCAGTTTATGCTGAATCAGCGTAAGTGGGATACGTACTTTCTACTGCAGCAGTTCTGAACCTATGGGTAGCAACACTTTTGGGAGCCCAACGATCCTTTTACATAGGTCGCCAGACCATCGGAAAACACTTATTCACTGAAGTTAAGTAGCAGCAACGAAAATAATGTTATGGTTTGGGGTCGCAACAACACGTGAAACAGCATTAAAGGGTCGCGGCATTAGGAAGGTTGAGAACCCCTGTCTTAGCGGTTCAATAATAAGGTTGAAGCAATCTGGTTAGAGTTATTCTATTGTAGTTGTTTTGTCTGAAGTTATTTTGTTTGAAAGCGTTGTGTTAAAATTGTTCCTGGAGACAATTATTTGTGTTTATGTTGTTCAGTTGATG
>CAJHNH020004335.1:250000-257500 GCA_905116865.2 Candidula unifasciata
TTCTTCTTCTTCTTCTTCTTCTTCTTTCTTCTTCTTCTTCTTCTTCTTGTTCTTGTTCTTGTTCTTCTTCTTCTTCTTCTTCTTCTTCTTCTTCTTCTTCTTCTTCTTCTTCTTCTTCTTCTTCTTCTTCTTCTTCTTCTTCTTCTTCTTCTTCTTCTTCTTCTTCTTCTTCTTCTTCTTCTTCTTCTTCTTCTTCTTCTTCTTCTTCTTCTTCTTCTTCTTCTTCTTCTTCTTCTTCTTCTTCTTTGTCTTTAGGCTCTACCCTCCGGCGGAAAGTCCTGGCTGTTCGTCCATTTGTACTTTGGCGTTGTGCTAAGGCCTGAGTTGCGCATGGACATTCGTTTTACTGGCGTTTTTTTTAATGTGCAGAATCACTCCAAATTCAAAGGAAGCTCCCGATTAGTCGACTCCTACGACACGCTTGCAGGGGAGACAGTTGATCTTTTCTTACTTTCAATATAATGAGAACCAGAACCGACACGGGGATTTTCGTACATTCCTTCCGAATGATCTGTTTGTTGTCTTTCTTGACATTCTACTGCTTCCTTTATTTATAGTTTGTATCTTTATCTATGTGTATGTATGTTAGGGTGTGCGCGCGTGTGTGTGTGTGTGTTAGGGTGCGCGCGCGCGTGTCTGCATGCTTATGTGTATGTGTGTCTCCTGCCTACTTTCGTTCTTATAGTTTGCAGCCCTCTTTCTCCTCCTACCCCACCGTCTATCCCCTACCCACCCCCCCCCTCATGTTTTTTAGCACCGATTTGAAATTGAAGTCAAGATCCAAAGTTCAAGAATCAGTAATTAAAAGGACACACACAAAGAGCGAGGTAACAACAACACCAAACAAAACATCGAAAGTCTGCTTGTTGTGTCAAGAGGGATATTGTGTTGTTGGTAAATGCCAGCGGTGTGGATCATCTGCTACTCGGAATCTTTAGGTTTGCCTCTACCAAGGCTTCTTCTTCTCCATATCCTGAAAGTCCTTGCTGTGTGGCTTTGGTAGTCATGTCTAGTCAATCCACAACCTTCCGTCTAGTGTGTTTGTTTTTTCGGTCAGCTCTGACACAGATGATTTCTCATGTCCTAATGTCAAACTGTCTTGCATCTTTTCTTTTCGTCTCTCTCCTTACCTCCAACTTTCCTACTTTCACGATGTACTCCAGTTCTCTCCTTCTTATCACATAACCAAAGATTGTGGTTGACCTTTTTCTAATGTGGGCAATCGGATCTCTCCGTGAATGAGTTTCTATCATAACATCTTCAGTACTGCTTTTATCTGTCCATGGTATTCTCATCATTCGTCTATAAAACCACAGCACCGCAGCTTCTAAAATTTTTTTTAAAACCAACTGTCCATGATTCACTTCCATATAAAAAGACATGAAAAGAATAGTGACACTGCACCCTACCATGCATGTCGTAAAAGGGGACTAAAGGGAGGGTTGGGCTTGAGGTTGCCTACCTCATCCTGTAAAAAAAAAAAAATTGCCACAAAAACCAACCGACCATGTATAAGTCAAAAAGAGAAGCAAGTAAAACACAGCCAACAAAGATGAGGGGAGGCTCTTCAAGTAGAAAAAGTATGACACGGTGAGGAGAAAGCCGTAAGGAGTCCGGATCGTTGACGTACCTCCTCTCAGCTAGGAAAACCTCCAAAATTGGCGAAGAATAAAGGAGAAGAGAGCTGGAGAATGAAGTTAGAAAGATGGGGAGGACACAGGGAGAGCTCCATGTAATGGCGAAGGATAGAACCACTTGGCGTGAGTTGGTTGAAGGCCTGTGCTCCATTGGGGGATAGGAAGACAGAAGAGAGAGACACGACTACCAATGCCAAACAGCATGGGCTGTTTGTAAGAAGAAGAAGGGTTCCCAAGAACTATAAAGCCGCGAGGTTTCTACCGTTTTAAATTACACCCGATCACTCTAAAAAAAAGTTGACAAATACGTGAGTATATGACGGAAGTAAAGGGCACAGACATACAGAGAGAACAGGGGCTGAACAGTCTGACATCATGACATGGAGTATCATCTGTATCAAAGTTGATTGAAAGTACACGAGATAGTACACACTCAAACGCACACACACACACATACACACGCGCGCGCATGCATACTCTTACATTCTCAAACATGACTATTCATATACAGACTTACGATATACATACATACACGCATCTACATACAACAACAAACATAAAACACACATACATACATACATACACACACACACAGACACACACACACACACACACACACACACATACATACACACACACACACACATACATACATACATACATACATACATACATACATACATACATACATACATACATACATACATACATACATACATACATACATACATACATACATACATACATACATACATACATACATACATACATACATACATACATACATACATACATACATACATACATACATACATACATACATACATACATACATACATACATACATACATACATACATACATACATACATACATACATACATACATACATACATACATACATACATACATACATACATACATACATACATACATACATACATACATACATACATACATACATACATACATACATACATACATACATACATACATACATACATACATACATACATACATACATACATACATACATACATACATACATACATACATACATACATACATACATACATACATACATACATACATACATACATACATACATACATACATACATACATACATACATACATACATACATACATACATACATACATACATACATACATACATACATACATACATACATACATACATACATACATACATACATACATACATACATACATACATACATACATACATACATACATACATACATACATACATACATACATACATACATACATACATACATACATACATACATACATACATACATACATACATACATACATACATACATACATACATACATACATACATACATACATACATACATACATACATACATACATACATACATACATACATACATACATACATACATACATACATACATACATACATACATACATACATACATACATACATACATACATACATACATACATACATACATACATACATACATACATACATACATACATACATACATACATACATACATACATACATACATACATACATACATACATACATACATACATACATACATACATACATACATACATACATACATACATACATACATACATACATACATACATACATACATACATACATACATACATACATACATACATACATACATACATACATACATACATACATACATACATACATACATACATACATACATACATACATACATACATACATACATACATACATACATACATACATACATACATACATACATACATACATACATACATACATACATACATACATACATACATACATACATACATACATACATACATACATACATACATACATACATACATACATACATACATACATACATACATACATACATACATACATACATACATACATACATACATACATACATACATATAAATACATGCAGAAACATAAAACACACGCACATACATGCATAGACATACATGCACACACACACATTCCATACATACACACCTACAATGCATGCATGCATACACACACATACAATCACGTTTATAGTAACCCTAAACCACACAAATACACTCAAATGCATAAATACACGAACATGCATGCATACATACATACATACATACATACATACATACATACATACATACACACACACATACATGCATACATACACACATCTATTAATCCACTCACATCTTTACACACATACATACACACTTCCAGACATACCTAAATATACACACATACAAACACATACTTACAAAGCTAGATATGCATGCATACATACACCAACATGCATACATACACCCACATGCATTACAACCACATGCATACACACATAAACAATCACACATACAGCTACCCACATACATACATACACACATGCATACCTGCATACATACAAACTTACATACATTATATACACCCGCACCCACAAGACGAAGAAGGTAGGGAATTCTTTAACTGATATTTCACCGGCCCCGGATATTAATATTTAAATGCAACTAGGCAAAAAAGCTTCAGTTCCCTCATCTCCATTCCTTCATGTCTTATATTCCTATACCGTTTCGTTTTTAACTGGCATCCGTTGTCAAGAAATAACTGTCCAGAGTAGCAGAAAGGAGGGTATTGCGTTTCAGGAAAGCTAACGCGGTCAGCAACTGCCGGGAAAGGTGGATGTTCTGGAGAAACAGACGAAAATATCTCAGCCCTGGGGCAGACAAAATGCATTAATGAGACAAAAAATCGGGTAAAGAAGACGAGGAAGAGGAGGAGGAAGACAAAGAAAAGGATTATGATGATGATGATCACACAAAAATGATATGAGAAGATGAAGTAAAGCCAGAATTAGAAGTACGACAACCAGAAGAACAAAAAAAAAAAATCAAAAAGAAAAACAAGAACAACAATATCACCATGACATAAAGAGTGTAGCTGATACAGGTAACTATTATGTTTAATTAAAATTCAAAGTTTTCAAAAAAAGAAAGAAAAAAACCATTAACCAAAGGTGTTCACTTCAAAACACCGTCGCTATTCCTGCATTTTCCGCCCCTCCCGCCATATCCCTTCCTAACTATTCTCAAACGACCGTTAATGGAAATCTGCTCACGTTGAAATGCATTAGAGTTGTATTGGGCTCACAAGCAATAGCACCCGGCGATTGGCAGCTCTTGGCTTTACAAATGAAAAATAAGAAAGAAAACGCACATTCAAGTGTAACCAAACACGTGTATTTACTGGCGTCTAAAAATTAAAGAGCAAACTTGGGGGAAAAAAACAGCAAGGTTCACCTGGATTTTGCCACCAAAATTTGTGGAGAACAAACATTAAACAGTTTATTTATTCTTTGGTTCGTTTTGGAAGTAAAAAAAAAAAACCACAACACCTTCTTGGCGCACACCCATATACTCTTTATCCCCCATCTCTGTCATCTGTCATCTAAATTATTGTTAAATTTCTCCACGCATTATCTTTACATTAAATTGCTTCTTCCCTCTCTTTCATCTCTCTGTCTTTTTTTTAAAATCTATCGCTCGTGTCTCTGTAGTCTCGCTCGCATCTCTCTGTCCTATCTCTCTCTCTCTCTCTCTCTCTCTCTCTCTCTCTCTCTCTCTCTCTAGCATCTCGCTTCATCAATCATCATCTCTCTCTCTCTCCATTATCTTACGCTATCAATTATTTATTTCTATCATCACTCGCTACCATCTCACTCTATCATATCTCTTTATCAAACATCTGTCACTAGCATATCTCTAACATCTCTATCTTATCTCTTTATCATCTCTCTCTACCATCTCTCTTTACCATCTCTCTCTACCATCTCTCTCTACAATCTCTCTCTACGATCTCTCTCTACAATCTCTCTGCCATCTCTCTCTACCATCTTTCTCTACCATCTCTCTCTACCATCTCTCTCTACTATCTCTCTCTAGCATATCTCTTTATCATCTCTCTCTATTATCTCCCTTTATAATCTCTCTTTCAGTCATTTCTTTTCTGTCATCACTTTATCATTGCTCTCTATTATCTCTCTTTATTTATCCTCTCTATATTGCCTTTCTTCTTTTTTCAATCACCTTTTTATCAATCATCTTCCTGTCATATCTATCTATAAATCATCTCTCTCTAAAATCTCTCTCTACCATCTCTCTTTACCATCTCTGTCTACCATCTCTCTTTACCATCTCTCTCTACCATCTCTCTCTACGATCTCTCTCTACCATCTCTCTCTACCATCTCTCTCTACCATCTCTCTCTACCATCTCTCTCTACCATCTCTCTCTCTCTCTACAGTCTCTCTCTATCATTTCTTGCTACCATCTCTCTCTCTCTACCATCTCTCTAAGATCTCTCTCTACCATCTCTCTCTACCATCTCTCTCTACCATCTCTCTCTACCATCTCTCTCTACCATCTCTCTCTACCATCTCTCTCTACCATCTCTCTCTACCATCTCTCTCTACCATCTCTCTCTACCATCTCTCTCTACCATCTCTCTCTCTCTACCATTTCTTGCTACCATCTCTCTCTCTACCATCTCTCTAAGATCTCTCTCTACCATCTCTCTCTACCATCTCTCTCTACCATTTCTTGCTACCATCTCTCTCTCTACCATCTCTCTAAGATCTCTCTCTACCATCTCTCTCTACCATCTCTCTCTACCATCTCTCTCTACCATCTCTCTCTACCATCTCTCTCTACCATCTCTCTCTATCATCTCTCTCTACCATCTCTTTTTATCATCTCTCTCTACGATCTCTCTCTACCATCTCTCTCTAGCATCTCTCTCTAGCATCTCTCTCTACCGTCTCTCTCTACCGTCTCTCTCTACCATCTCTCTCTACCGTCTCTCTCTACCATCTCTCTCTATCATATCTCTCTCATCTCTTCTTCTCATCTTCTCTCTACCATCTCTCTCTACCATCTCTCTCTACCATCTCTCTCTACCATCTCTCTCTACCATCTCTCTCTACCATCTCTCTCTACCATCTCTCTCTACCATCTCTCTCTACCGTCTCTCTCTACCGTCTCTCTCTACCATCTCTCTCTACCATCTCTCTCTAGCATCTCTTTTTATCATCTCTCTCTATTATCTCCCTCTATAATCTCTCTTTCAGTCATCTCTTTCTGTCATCACTCTATCATCGCTCTCTATTATCTCTCTATTTATCCTCTCTATATCGCCTATCTTCTTTTTTTAATCATCTTTTTATCAAGCATCTTCCTGTCCTATCTATCTATCAATCATCCCGGTCAAAAATCTCACTCTATCATCTCTCTCTATTATTCACCATTCTCTCTCTCTCTCTCTCTCTCTCTCTCTATCATCTGCCTCTATAATCTGTCTATATCAATCATCTCTCTATAATCTCTTTCTATCAATAACTTCCTTCTCTATCCTCTCTCTTCATAATCTCTATTTATCATCTCTCTTTATCCCCTCCATATCATCTAACTTTCTCATCTTTCTAACATCTCTATCAATCATCTCTCCATCGTCTCTCTATATTATTCATCTCTCTATAATTTCTTTCTGTCAGTCTTTTCTCTCTATCATCTCTCTGTATCATGTTCTCTCTCTATCAATCATCTCTCTTTATCCCCTCTCTATCATCTCTTTATATCATTTCTCTATGTCATCTCTCTCTCTCTATCAGTCATCTCTCTATCAATCATCTCTCTTTATCCCCTCTCTATCATCTGTTTATATCATTTGTCTATGTCATTTATCTCCCTATCAGTCATCTCTCTATCAATCATCTCCCTTTCATCTCTTTCTCTCTATCGATCATCACTTTCTACCACTCTCTTTATCCTGTC
>CAJHNH020004335.1:262500-265000 GCA_905116865.2 Candidula unifasciata
GATTATCACTGTGGCAGGACGCCAAGGACCGCTGTTCAGCTCGACTTGCACAGAAACCTGGCCACTCGGGAAGCCACATGTCTATAAAAACGCGATTTGCACAGAAAAGAGCTACAACATAAACATGACCGGTGTAGCTCACAAGATATGACTGACAACAAATAGGGAAAACAAGTGAATCGACTCTGACAGGACTAGAACACATAACCACCAATACCAACCCATAATTTGGATGATAGCAAAGGTTGGTAACGTGATACGCATAATCCCGGCTAAAGGCCACGCTAGAATCCAGCAAGACGGCAACGACGAGAAATGACTGATAGCCTCCCGCCCCCTTTCCCCTCACCCCTCTCTACCTCTTTCGGATGCACTACGAGTTCAACCCCCCCCCACACACACACACACACACACACACACACACACTCCATTCCCACAGAGAGCACTTGAGTTCGTTACCCAACATACCACAGCAATTCTCATCGCCGAACATTCGGATCTCAAAGCGTGAGCTGAATTCTCCAGGTATAGGATATTTACGCACACCGGAGCCTAGCTGCCAACCCAAACCGACACAACCGAATCACACACTAACAAATGACGATTAGATCCAATTTAAGGCTCCACACAACATTTTACACACATATCCACCCGACATGACTAACCCGTTCTTATTTCAGGAAGACAACTATAAAACCACTATGGTCACACGCGAAATATTTTCACATTTCGGAACTATCCAAAATCAAAAACTGTTTTCAGTACTTTTTGGCAAAATAAAATACTCACAATTTTTAAACTGTAAATGGTGGTCCAAAGGACGTTGTGTGGAAAAGCACGCCTCCCTTACGAAATACGCCTGGCTAAATCAAAGGGAAACAACACTAACTGGAAAGACTAAGTAAGACGAGGAAAGACATGCACAAGTAACAACAGGGTGGAGGACGAGCGGTCTGATTCGGATGCAAGCATCAAGCCCAGAAATGGCGCAAACACTAGAATTCAGTCACCAAGGTGACGCAAATAAACCAGACCACAAATATAGGCGGAGACTGTTAGCAGCCTCGGCTAGCTAGCAGCAGTCTGAAAGTGGTCGACCTTTTCATTTTTTCCTCAAAAGGACTTGGACTTGGACTAGAAAAGAGCTTTATTTTGGCTGGAGACCCACTTAGCTGTTGTGGCTCCGCACATTGGGCAAAACAAAGTGGGTACGGGCGATTGCGGGAGAGGACCATTTGTCTGACTCATTTCACGGCGGTGGTATATTTCCATAGTTAAATCTGAATTTGTCTCTAGTGGTTAAATCCTGTAGAGATATATCAGTGTGTATTATCGCTCGGAGATGTACATTGGTCAGGTCGCTGGCAGCGAATTTCTACTTTTATAGGTTGAGGTACTTAGCACCTGGGAGATAAGGTCATTTTTGAAGAAAACAAAGATCGCCTCCCTTCAGATTTGAACCCACGACCTACCGATCCTCAAGCGAGTGTCTAACCGCTTCAACAGGACTCCTCCCTATTTGTTTGTACATTTCATATTATTCTGATATTTACATTTATTTGTCATTTAGTAAACGATGATAATAATAATTAAAGTAAAAGTCATTCAGGCATATCGGGAACAGGGCTTGACCTATATTTTTATAGACCAATCGGCACTTGGTGGGTGAGGTGGTCAGCAGCAACACGCCGGTCGCCTTTACTTCCAAGCACTGCACCTGGTACCTACTTAAGGCTGGGTCGACCTGGCAGTCAAAGTCATTTCTGAAGGGAAAAAAAGGGCTCCAAAAGGACGCGAACCTATGACCCTCCGATCCGCAGGCGGGCGTCTAGTCAACGCCACGGCGACTCCATAATAATAATAATGTCTATCATCATCATCGTCGTCATTATCAGCATCATCACAGCCCACTCATAGGGGGCTTAAGCCCTTGAATCCCCGCCCCTGGAATATTTTCAGGTCGTAAAGCCCACCTGTAACCACACCCTGGGTTTTCTTGCTATCGGCGCCCCTGTTCTGAACGTTATTTATCTAAACGTTCCCAACACCATGTTATTGAGAATCCCGTTGTCAGGATATGCAGGACAAGCCATAAGTGAAACCTAAAATTTCCGGACCACTCCTAGAACAAATTTAATACTAATTTCCAGGAATCGTGCAGGAGCGTATTTATTTAGTAAAACATAGTGCAAACAACAGGAAACACGCTCTAATAAAATGTTATTCTCACTGTTAGTCTTTAGTAGTGGTTCCATCACGCACATCCGATTGAAGTATTTACAACAAACAAACACAAAAATTGATAATTTAGAACTGTTATTTGCAGATGATTACGTATTGATGTCGGCTCTGTGGCTACGTCGATGCGAACGCTTCGCTTCGTAATGCCGTGATGCCAGGTTCGATCCCAGCTGTGGGCAACGCGCCTTGTGTTGGTTTCGACAGTGGTATCAAGAAAGCCGACCGTCCAGAAGCAATGGCAAACTACTGGATGTAAATT
>CAJHNH020004335.1:267500-290000 GCA_905116865.2 Candidula unifasciata
TCAAGGCCGAAAGGTTGCGATATCCATAATACCGAGCCGAAGGGTTAACAACTCATGGCTTCTGGATACAAAAACAAACAAACAAACGATTATTGGTCTACAAAACCAGATCTCCGCCGCTTCCAAGTAATTTTTCAACAATCGTCAAACTATTTTCGTCAGTAAGTAGACTAATTAAAGAGCGTTTCCTTTCAAATCGGAATATATCTAAGAGGCAAGAAACCAACAGTCTGCATATGAATAAGCTAGATCTAAACTATAGCTTAACGTTTTAACCGCCCTTCTCAGGGCTTCTTCTTCTTTTTCACGTTCACCAGCTGTAAACTCTGGCGTAAAGTTTTGGTTGTTCGTCCACTTCTGGACAGCAGTCCTGCTCCAGAACCTGAGTGTTGCGTGTGCATCAGTTTTACAGATCTGATTCAATTGAATGTAGACTGCTGGTTCCTTGCCTCTCAGGCAGATGCACGCCGACTTCAAAGGAAGCTCCCCAGTTAGTCTACTCTTACGACATGCTTTGGGGGGGGGGGGAGGACAGTAGGTCTATTCTTGTTTTCCCCACAATAGGGCCTTGGAACCCACACGGAGGACTTCTCAGGGCTGAAGGAGATGAAGATGAAGTCTGCAGTGGTGTACAAGTAAGGAGTTTTCGTTGTTTTGCTGTTGATTTTTTGATGATGAGTGTTGATGATGGCGGCGATGATGATGATGATGTCAGTGATGATTATGACGATGATGACGATGATGACGATGAAGATGAAATAGTATTTTTTTTAAATCTTCCAAACTTAGTCACTCTGACTATAAGACACACTTCCGCAAGTCGACAAACAAATTACAAATCAGTCTCATTTTCAGATGCAAATGAACCCTATTGTTAAATCAGCTTTAGTAATACCCCATTGAAAAAAACAACAAACTCTTGTGGATTTTGTCCATTGAAAGCTAAATCTTCTCCCATTGATTGAAGATTCCCCCTCCCATTCTAGCTGCAGAGGCGGCGACATTGAAAATATTGCAGGGGGTCTTCTTATGAGCTGCGAGAGGGCGCATCGGGGGTGTGCTGAAGAGATATAATCCTTGTGTAACTGTGTAATAATAATACTATCTCCATCTACTGTCTTTCTCAGCTGTTAGGCGTCGCAGGCATGGCTAATGATCGGTTTCCGAGATAGTACGCGCTCGATATCTTGCCTCAAGGTGATATTTTTGAGTTTCAGCAAGTTGTTAACTCCATCTGTTTATATTCTTCTTGGTCTGCTTTTTGATGTTTTCATTCTCTTGTTGTATGATCTTGCCACCGGTGGCGCTGGGTTTATTCTGACCAGATGGCCAAACCCTTTCAGTACTAACAAATAGATAAAACTATAACGTCTATAAATGATTAGGAGGGCTGCTCTGTCCCATTCTTCTTCTTCTTCCTCTGCTTTTTATCCCCCACTGAGACATAGTCAACTCACGCCAAGTGGTTCTATCCTTCACCATTACATGCAGCTCAGCCCATCAACTCCCCATCTTTGTTTAACTTCACTCTCTAGTTCCAAACTCCATGTGTTTTTTGGAATGCCTTTATTTTGTATGCCCCTGTCGGTTCCATTGCAAATACATTCTAGTTATATTGTTCTCATGTTTTCTAAACGTGTGTGCTATACAACGCCAGCATTTTTTCTTCACCTAATGGTGCACTGGTACTCGTACAGATCTCTCCTAAATCTCAGCTCTGCCCAATTAAATATCACATTAGCTCAGCTCCTGTTATCCTCCCCTCCATACAAGTGGGCGCGGGTGCTCCAGTTGCCAAAGCCCCTAGGTTATGTCGCCCCTGGTTTTGCAAGTGTGAATTTAAGTATTACCGTGTCGTCGTCAACTCTTAGCTCCTATCGAAACAAACCAAATGACATGACCTGTACCATATCTCAGTATCTATTCACAGATGTTCATTCATTCATAGCAATATACTATTCATGGCTAGGCAAGCTGTGTGCAGAATTTAACGTTAAAACTACAAGCGAGATGTACGTTTACTTTCACCGCCTTCACTCAGTTACGTTACCGATAACATTTTGTTTATTCGTGGAAAGTTGTTGACTTCGTTTCTCTAGAAATATTCACCGTGAGAACGTGTATAGGTTGTTTAAAAAACATACTGGGAATTCCCGACATACTCCAGTTATTTGTTGAGAGAGTGATTCTCAAACCATCGAAGTGTCCTTGCAACTTTTGATATGATCCATTGCCATTCTGTGTCCATGTAGAAGCCTCTTGATTGCACTTCAGACCGTTTCATGTGTAGCGCCTGCCTTGGTAGTTGTTCTGGCTGCATTCTTACTAGATGACCAAACCATTTGATCTTCTGTTTCTCATTAAATTGCTCCTACTGTCTGTTGATAATATCATTTCTAAGTTTGTCTCTGGTGGTTAAGTTGGCAGCTTTTTTCAGTCATCTCATTTCAAAGGCGGTAATTTTACGTAGGTTAGCCTTTGACATTGCCCAAGTCTAACCCAGTAGTGGTATGATTGTGCTGTTTATCATCAGTTTCTTCGCCCTCATACTCGTTAGTGTGATTAATTTTCCAGATGATTTTGTTTCAAAATGATAGCTGAGTATTGATTTCAGAATCGATTCAAAGCTTACCAGACAGATCAAAGAAAGACAGCATTTTATCATGGCATGGAGGGGTATCAATCCCCCGAACTGATACACGCATCTGCAGATCAAATATCTTTGAGAGACATGTTCCCCACGCCAGTCGGCAAGGCATTTGATGATGAATAAACTAGCTGATAAGACAGGCTGCTGCCGCGCCTTTGGACGATCAACTACTTTATGAAAACACCAGACGCGGTGAAAGCTCTCCTTGATTAAATAAACAATGCAGCAGAACAGACATAGTATAAACACCATGACAGGCAGATACTGGGAAGTTAACCTGGTCTACAACTGCTGCATGAAGCAGGATGTTTCGGCCGAAAGGAGTAAATATGGTTGCTGTGCTGTAAACAGTTACAACGCAATTGCGTCACTCGCGCGATCGAAAAGAAGAACAAGAAAATACTAATTTAAGGAATAAAAAGGAAATGGGAACTTTTAAATCAGACTACAGCTGGCAAGTCGTTTCTAATAGCCTACATGCCGATGACTTTGCAGTTTGGACAGCCTCCGAATACGCTACCACAGCCTCATATCTGTTACAGAAAACTGTGGAAAATGTAGAAGCCTGGACCGAAAAGTGGGATCTAAAGCTAAATAATTCAAAAAGCACAGCATCACTTTTCTCTCTCTCTCTCTCTCTCTCTCTCTCTCTCTCTCTCTCTCTCTCTCTCTCTCTCTCTCTCTCTCTCCCCAAAAAATCTAAATTTGGATAAAAAACCAGCTCATTCCACAGACTGACACTCCTGCCTTTTTTGGAGTTACACTTGTTTCGCGACTAACTTGGGAGTCACATGTAAAAGCAGTACGGGGGAAAGCATTCAAGAAACTTGCAGTGATGAAAAAATTAGCGGGTACAACATGGGACGCTAACTCCAGAATTCTAAAACAAGTGTATACTGGAGCAGTCAGGCCAGTCATGGAATATGCCTCCACTGCATGGGCTGCAGCAGCCAAGCTAACAATGGGAAATCTGGACAAGGTTCAGAATATGGGATTAAGGATTGTTCTCGGAGCCATGAAAGCCACCCCCATCAGAGAGATAGGGAGAATAGCAGATACTGAACCACTCGAACTCAGAAGACAATACAAAACTCTTTTACAGTATGAAAAATTTAAAAGACTTCAAAGTCAACCACGGCATTTTAAATTTCAAGAGAGAACAAAAAACAGACTGAAGCGCCAGAGCCCCAACCACCTTGCAAGAGAACTGTACAGACAGCACCAAGATCTGTTTGAAAGATATGTTACACTGTGCGAAAAACTTAGGCCAGAACCATGGACAAGCAAGCCAGAGAAGGCAAATGTAGTCCTAAAGGTACCAGGGATCACTTCAAAAGATGCCCAGACGGAGACACAACAGAGAACCCTGGCTCTTGCTATGCTTGATGAGAAGTATCCAAACACCACTTGGACTCAGGTTTTCACCGACGGCTCTGCTACAGGTGCAGTCAGAGAGGGGGAGGGGTGGGGGGGGGGAAGTTGTGGAATATAAACCCCCTAGCAGTAAAACAGAAACTCTCTCTCTCTCTCTCTCTCTCTCTCTCTCTCTCTCTCTCTCTCTCTCTCTCTCTCTCTCTCTCTCTCTCTACCAGCAGGTGACATCTGCGCTAACTTCAGAGCTGAGGCAACTGCCCTCCTTTCTGCAGTACAACATGTCATCACTCAAGAACACAGAGGGCACCAAATTGTTATACAGTGACTCATTGTCTGTTCTCCAAGCACTATCAAGCAAAAAACAAAACAAACTAATTGCAGATTTAAGAACCAACATTGGCTTACTCTCCAAGGAAGCAGAACTGGTCTTACAGTGGATACCAGCCCACTTTGGTATTCAAGGAAATGAGAGAGCAGATGAGTTGGCAAAACCTGGGAGTAATCTTCCACAACCTCATCCACCACACAGCTACAAGGAAACCAAAAACAGCGCTAAATCAGTCTTTTAAGCGGGAGTGGAGAAGGCAGAATAGAGATTATATACCAGAGAGTGACAGCATAAACTCAACAGGAAAGAACAAACAACAATTTTTAGACTTCGGACTGGACACTGTTGTGTTCGATCACACCTGTACATGATAGGCATACAAGAATCTGTTGCCTGTGATTGTGGAGCAGAAAGACAGACCCCTGAGCACATACTACAGTACTGCCCTAACCTCTCCCAGCAAAGACTGTGGATCTGGCCCAAGGGAGCCACAATGCAAGAGAAGCTATGGGGGACCGGTGGCGACCTTAAACGTACAATCCTATTTGTGACCCAGACGCTACTCAATGTTTAGCATGACTGATGTCGAACGCAGATGAAGAAAAAAGAATGGCAAACTACCTAGCATTGTTTTAATGGAGAGAGGGGGGAAAAGCTAAAAAAGCCCGGGATCGTCTGCGACGTTCTGGAAACCATATGCACCTATGCTATCGAGAGTGATACAGAATGAAGCCATGCGGGTAATTCTAGGATGTGCAAAAGATACCCCGTAGTATGTATGCGATGTATACTTGCTGCCGACTGCTGCATATAGGTTCAATGTTCTGCAAGCAAAGTCATATCTCAGAGTAGCTGCAAACAAGAAGCACCTCTTGCATGAAGCCCTGGGTAGAACTAAGGGTCACAGACTGAAAAGAGGAGGGTCTTGGGTGGCGCAAGCTGAAGGCACAAACAGGCTAGTGTGCAGATTTGATATATTTGGGTGAAAAGAGAAGTTAGTAAAACGTGTCCGAGCAAAAATCAAACTTGTGGAGGGTTCTACAAGGATTGGCCGGCTCGTTCTGCAGAATCAGAAGTTCAACAAATGATTCATGACAATTTCCGCCCAAGTGATGTGATTATCTACACGGGTGGCCCTGTGTTAAAAGGCCGACGAACTGCATGGGGGTTCATAGCAAAAGCGAATGGATGTCGCTTAGTGCAACAAAACCTGGCATTTGATATCACAACGTCTAGTTTGAGAATGGAGGCAGAGGCAGTCACTGCTGCCTTCTGCTGTCTTGAAAATCTGCTGTATACGCATGTCGTAGCGTAACTGAGTCACAGAGCATGTTTAGAGAGGTGGAGACAGGCATGCTCCTTGCAGAGTGGCAAGCATCGCTGCAGAGGTCCCGGTAGTTAGCTTTCTTTATATATTTTCTCCAGCTCAAGCTGGTGTGTTGGGAAACGAGCAGGCAGATAGACTGGTCGGTTCTGTACTACCTGATGTTGAATTGGAGAATGATAAGCTAGATATTGTGAGGGCCCCTTGGAAAAGAGTGAACAGTCAGGAGGCACAAATAGATCACTACGGTCTGATAAGAGGGGCGCTGCTGGGAATTACCAGGGTATCCGACCGACGCTCAAAACTCAAGCGAAAGGCTTTACTGATTTAAAATCAGACAGTTACTGGTACCATCGGAATAGGAACTTTTTTGCTTGCTCGTGAAGATGGTGACTGAGCACTTATGGGATTGTCTCGAGTGTGCTGTGATATAGATTGGTAATTCAACATTCAACATTGATAGCTTGAGTGGTAAAGTACTAAAAGCCATTCTTTCTAATCGAGCAAACCATTTCGGATGTCTTTCTATGTAACTCTTTATAGTTGTATGGTGACTTTTCTTTTTCTTATAACTTGGTCAAACAAACATAATCTTCCCGCACTAAGTAGGTCACGTTCTATTGATAACTTTGTTGGACTGGTCTACCGTTTCTGGTAGTTACGGATGTGCCGCTCTATTGTTTGCTATATGTGTTGTCTTACATTTAGGTTTTTATTCCGAGAAATAGAATGCATGTGACATAGGTTTCAAAGAGATTGTGTGTTAGAACCAGTTTGTCGATGTTTTTGGAGTGTTAAAAGCGCTGGTATGGTGAAATATTCAACACAGGCATTGCGGAACACCGCCGTGACCTTGTGGAAACGACAGATGACTTAAGACCTACCAATCAGAAGTCTTCTTCTTCTTTGTGTTCACCAGCTGTACACTCTGGCGTAAAGTTCTGGTTGTTCGTCCACTTCTGGACTGCAGTCATGCTCCAGAACCTGAGTGTTGCATGTGCATCAGTTTTACAGATCTGATTCAATTGAATGCAGACTGCTGGTTCCTTGCCTCTCAGGCAGATGCACTCCGACTTCAAAGAAAGCTCCCCAGTTAGTCGACTCTTACGACATGCTTTTGGGGAGGCAGTGGGTCTATTCTTGTTTTCCCCACAATAGGGCCCCGGAACCCACACGGGGGCCAATCAGAAGTGAGTTAGGCTGAAGATCGACCGATCAGAAGCGAGCTAATGTGTATATGGGTTTTCCGTGGGGAAGACCAATGTTACTATTACCCCTCTTTTCTAAA
The DNA here is from genome assembly GCA_905116865.2 of Candidula unifasciata. Classification (NCBI taxonomy): domain Eukaryota; kingdom Metazoa; phylum Mollusca; class Gastropoda; order Stylommatophora; family Geomitridae; genus Candidula; species Candidula unifasciata. Next base: position 274,465 of record CAJHNH020004335.1, read on the forward strand.
TTCATCTCTTCTGGTGAGCCTCACTGCCTTGCTTAGGAATTTCATTTCCATGGTTACTATTCCATCCACCCCCTCAACCCACCCCTAATTATTGCGAGTGCCCATATCTGGCACTTATAGCAGAGTAAGTAAGAAAGGTGTATATGTGGGGGAGGAGTTTGAATATTCAGTGCAATATGTACTTGTGCAGGTCGACATTGTTTTATGTTGTCGAGGGGAAAAATAGGAAGAAGGTGGAATGTCAGAGTGGTTTTAAAAAACGGGGGAGGTAGTAGGGGGATGGGTCGTTGGGGGTTGGGTTGGAAAGGGCAGGGGGTTGGGGACTATCCCAATACTTGATTTGCGCAAACTATCTTAATTTCACTATCAAATGTAACCCATCTTCGATAAAACTTTGTTCCTAGATATTTAACTTCCGACAATACGTAATACTATGGCTCCTTATTCCTACAATTAAATTATGTTTCCCTCCTTCCTAATACTTATAAACACCTTTAGAGTTGAAATAGGGTGGAGTTGTGGGTGGGGGGGAGGGGAGGGGTAGATAGGACATTGTTGGAAAAATATGCAGCCAAGCATAAACATTGAGATAAATGTCACTTGATCTATGCTGATTTATCAAACCCCTGGAGATCTAGGAGAGCCCCAAGACCTTTGAAATATCATGTGTATGATTTAGTTCACGCCCGTACATTGTTGATTTTCAAAGATATGTTAATAAAGGGAATTAGGATGAACTGTTTCGTCAAATCTTTAGTTTAAGTTTCAAAAAAATTTTTGTTTTTTGTGTTGTTGTGGTTTTAATGTTTGAAGCTTCAACTGTCATTGCACTGCCTGCTAAGCAGCATAACTTGTTCTCTCTTGTTACCATCATTATCATCATCATCATCCTCTTCATCCTCTTCATCCTCCTCCTCATAATCATCGTCATAATCATTATCACCATCGGGCCTTCTTAGAATGCGTAAATTTTCACATCTCTTCTTAGATCTAGGTTGCTAGGCCAGTTGCACAGTGTACTGGAGATCGGTAAAGTCTACACAGCATGATTTCCTACAACCTCAGTCGATGCTAACCATCTTCAGTTGAAATTTTGTTCCTAGATTTTAACTTCCGACAGTGCAAAAGACCACTGATATTTGTCTCATCTAACAACCAGAAAACCGCCAGCCTCTCTTACCGTAGATAAATATCACGGGTTGAGATTCACCTGCAGACAATTGCTGCTCCCTTTCTCCATCCTACTCACCGCCCCCTCTCCTTCTTCTTCTTCTTCTTCTTTTCTTCTTCTTCTTCTTCTCCTTCTTCTTCTTCTTCTTCTTCTTCTTCTTCTTCTTCTTCTTCTTCTTCTTCTTCTTCTTCTTCTTCTTCTTCTTCTTCTTCTTCTTCTTCTTCTTCGTCTTCTTCTTCTTCTTCTTCTTCTTCTGTTCTTTCTTCCCTTCCTCCTTCTTATCCTTCTTTTTTTCTCATTCTTCTACTGATTCCCCCTTACTCCTCCTCTTTCTTCTTCTCTTCTTGATTCTTCTTCTTATTATTATTATTCTTTTTCATCCTCTTCATCTTTTCCTCTTTCTTTTTGTTATTGTTATCCTCCTCTGATTCCCCCTTCTTGTCCTCTTCTCCCGTTCTTCCTCTTGTTCCTTCTTCTCCACCCCTTCTCATACTTCATTTTCTTCTTCTCCCTCTTATTCTGAAGTTGTACAGGCCCTTTCAGTATTATTCCGGTATTGCTTTGATGTGTCATCCTAACAACTTTGTCACTTTGTCAAATAAATGTCGGGGAACGATGAAATTAATGTAACCACAATGTGACGATTATGATGTTAGTGTTTGTAAGCCTTTCTTTAAAGCACGCCGCGGTTGAGTGAACAGGCAGTTTAAGAAAAGGTGTATTATATCACCTCATACTATGTTATTTCATTAACACCTCATATCATATCCGCTCATATCATGTCATTTTAATATCATATCATATCACCTCATATCGTATGATATCATATCATAGCATATATCATATCACAGCAGTAAACCAAAAATCAAAAATTCTCCCGAGTCCCTTATTTTTTAGTGAGTTTGGTAAAAAGATACACAATTCCGAATTGCAAATAAGGCACTTTTTTGTTGTTACAGGTGTTAAATTACTCTTAAACACTATAATTTGAGTTAAACCAGCAAATTCAACATTCCGTTTTCAAAACCTGCTATAGTTGTCTAACATGTTCAACTAAAAACGGATGCAGCCGAGCAGAATAAAATAATCCAACAAGAAGCAAGCGCATTGCCAAGACTTGGATAAAATATTCAATATAAACATGTATTTTGCATTTTTTGCTGTCTGGTTTTGTTAAGTAGTCAGGTTTCGTGTGTCTGGTGTGGTTTTTTGCCGAGGAATATGACAGCTTGGTTTTTTTTTTTTTTTTTTACGGAGAAGGAGTGCTTGTTGATTTCTTCCCAAAGCTTCGTCAGCACCAGAGCAGTGTCGAGGTTCTCGACTGTAAAAATGCAAACCATATTGCAAATCTTCTTCTTTGTTTACCATCTGTAATCTCCCGTAGAAGGTCCTGGTTGTTCGTCTATTTGGACTTTGGCCTTGTGTCAGGGCCTCAGTTTTGCGTCGACATCCGTTTCACTGGCTTATGTGTATGTAGTTGATTGTTCCTTGTCGCTCAGGCAGATGCACTCCTACTTCGAAGAAAGTCCCCAGTTATTGTTTATTATTTATTCAACTGATCAACATCATGGCGCACGGGTGCAACCCATAAATGCTCCCTTCTATTTCTAATTCAAGCCTGAGTCTCAAAATATCACCGCAGTAGACGAACTCCATTGCACTGGCCAGGATGCTGAAATACTTTGGGAGATTTTTTAACCCAATTTTTTTTTTGCCGGCAGCGCCGTTTGGCTACTATTTTCGATTTCAAACTGCCAATGTTTTTTTTTCTGCATGCGCAACAATACACACTGGCGTCCGATCTTACTACCCAGATACCAGGGGAAAATACTAGAAGTCCATATAAACAAAAAATCCCAGCCTTTACTGGGGCTTTAACCAGGGACCTCTAGCATTCCAGGTGGACGCCATACTTCAAGACCACTCAGCTCCTCAATTAGTTGACTCCTACGACATGCTTGCTGGGAAGGCAGTAAGTCTAATTTTGTTTGTCCCAGCTGTTAATGTCATCATCAATATCATGACCCCAGTACATAAATCAATACACCATGAACAAAAGGCAGCTGTCAGAGTAGCTGATGTGACCAGAATACTGCATGAAGAGAGTATGCCTGAATCATTTATCAGGTATTTTATGGCGCGTGTCCACATGGGTCAAGTTCTGAGCTGCCAGTCATACTTATCATTACTATCTGTTAATGTCATCATCAATATCATGACCCTGGTACATAAATCAATCCACCGTGAACAAAAAGCAGCTGTCAGAGTAGCTGGTGTAATGTTTTAAGTGCAAAGGGGTATAGGATAAGGCTGCAACCCCCCCCCCCCCCCCCCCCCCCCCCCCGCCCCCCCCGCCCCAATTTTTGTTCAATACTTATGGAGAAAGTGTCACGAGAGACATTAAAATAACCAGACCTTACAATTACTAACGTAATGGGTACTAATCAATTTCTAGAGATCAGATGTGCAGATGACACTGTGTTCTTCTCAATAGTGATACAAGTTTAGAAGAGGTAATATTGTCTATTGTCTATTTCTGAACGTTACAGACAACACAAAATGATAGTTATGTCAATAAAATATCAGAAACAGCTACATTAAATGATATAGCTTGAAACCATGTAAGAAAAAAATGGAACTGAAATGTCAGATACAGATGCTTAAAAATGTGATCAGCAAAGAAGATAGATACTGACCTTCTAAAACATTTCAAAATACGTCAGGAAATCTGTATCTATCTGTTTACCATACTTGATACCCACATCCTCATCATCGCGTGCCTTGCCAATAAACCAGTGTCAGTATCATGAATATATACTCAGATGTAAGGTACAAAAAGGTTATACAGGAACACCTCACAGTTACAGGAAGTATTCTTTTGTCCTGTGTGGATGAGGGACATCTTTTAAAATAAATGAGGTAACTATACTAATTTATGGTGGTACCCTGCTTTGTTTTTCACAGACTGCACGCACTAAATTTACTATTCGTCCACCGTGTTTAGATACGGATGCAAACTTCCTTATTTGTTATAGGACAATGTAATCACAGCTGGCGTTGTTTAAATTGGTATTGGACTTTCAACAAACAGCATATCCGGCTTTCAGGGGCCAGTATCCGGCAGTAACAGACCGTGTGTACATCCTGCGCAGGTGTTTCTGGGATGAGCAGCGCGTGCGCAACTACCATGCATGACACCTTGGCGACACACGAATGAGCCATGAAAAGACAACAATGAAATAACGGCAGTTGTGAGCTGTGGGCTATATTTGACTGCAGCATCTGTGATTCAACCAAGAGGTCACGCATCCTGAATCTGTCTGCTTGCAGTTGACCAGACATGTTGCGGTCTGCGTTGAGACGTGTTCAAGATAACTGGTTGTGGGTTTGAGTAGAGCTTCTTAAACTGGGTGCTGCGGCTCCCTGGGGTGCCGAGAGCTTATGCCAGGGGTGCCAGGGCAGTAATCAACAAAAGTTGGCTCAACATTGTAATATTATTAAAGAAGTTATGCGGATACTTGAGACTTAACATTTAAGTTGTCCTACCTGGCCCCTGTCGAATAGAGTTTATTGTTTGTTTCACGCTAAGACGTTTTTATACGTCATTAAATGCCAATCGCAACTTGCTAACAAATTGTTCTTGTGTTTATCCGAAGGTGCGACCGATCCTCTACCTGCATTCGTTAAGGTACAGTCGATAAGTAAGTTAGATTGTCTCAGCAGATATCTGCGAGCCTAAGCCATCCAAGCTGGCCTGCCTCAGTTCGCGGAAAGGCAACTTACGACCAAACAAAACAAATCCGAGGAAAACTACAAAAAATATTTATTTGGCTTTGTTTTGGTTGGGAACGAAAAGGTACCAGAAAGGCAATGCGTTAAGTTCCAAAGAAGTGTTGCGAACGGCTGCTTGGTTCCGTACAAATCAAGAAGTTATGTGGAATGTACTCATCATGATATTTTACATATATGTTAAGAAATCTTTAAACTTCGAGCTTCATCTATTCAGGTATGGTCATCCATGATGGAGAAAATTTCTAAAAATAAAAAAGATATAATGAAAAATTCACCCAAACCGTTTTATTCCTCGCATTAAAGACAACTGAACATCAAATGTGCATTAGGTTTTTTTTTTTCCTTTTACTAAGAATTTAACTGCTTTAAGTGAAGGTGTACCGTGAATCTTTTTTAGCCCGACAAGGGTGCCGCTGCCACAAAAGTTTGAGAACCCCTGCTGTAGAGTATGCGATTAACTGCGCGTGCAGCCACTGATATCTTCCAAATGCTGCTTTCATCGACGATGAACTGTATTTCTAGTGTCGGACTGTTTGTGTTGGCATGGTTAACTGCTGCCTTTTGGACTTAATGCCCATAAAAGTCGGTGTTGACATCTTAGGCATTGCAACGCGCTTTGTAATGCTGAGATGCCGATTTAGAACCCGGCTGCAGGTGATTTGGCAGCAGATCTGCTTGCGTAGCCTTCCACAGAAGTGTCGAGTGCAAACAGTTCAGGGAGCAATGACAAACTACTAAACGTAAATTTGCATTAAAAAAATAAAAATAAAAAACAATAAAAAAAAAAGAAAGAAAGGCTGAGGTTGGTTCCGTAATGTCCTGCAAAGGATACGCAACTAGATTTTAAAATATGATGTTGGATTTACTTTTATCACAAGGCACAGTGACTGGTATTCTGTGTCGTTTGTTGTCGGCGCCAGAGCGGAGCAGCTATGGGTTGACCCGTTTGCAATGAAACTGGAACTGCTATTACTTGATTCTCAGGTTGTTAGTTAGTTGGTTGGTTGGTTGGTTAGTTACTTTGTTAGTAAGTTAGTTAGTTAGCTAGTTAGTTACTTGGTTAGTTAATTAGTTAGTTAGTTAGTTAGTTAGTTAATTAGTTAGTTAGTTAGTTAGTTAGTTAGTTAGTTAGTTAGTTAGTTGGTTTATTGGTTGGTTACTTAATTAGTTAGTAAGTTAGTTAGTTGGCTAGTTGGCTAGTTAGTTAGTTAGTTAGTTAGTTAGTTAGTTAGTTAGTTAGTTAGTTAGTTAGTTAGTTAGTTAGTTAGTTAGTTAGTTAGTTAGTTAGTTAGTTAGTTAGTTAGTTAGTTAGTTAGTTGGTTGGTTGGTTGGTTGGTTGGTTGGTTAGTTAGTTAGTTAGTTAGTTAGTTAGTTAATTAGTTAGTTAGTTAGTTAGTTAGTTAGTTAGTTAGTTAGTTAGTTAGTTAGTTAGTTAGTTAGTTAATTGGTTGGTTAGTTAATTGGTTGGTTGGTTGGTTGGTTGGTTGGTTGGTTGGTTGGTTGGTTGGTATGTTGGTTAGTTAGTTGGTTAGTTAGTTAGTTAGTTAGTTAGTTAGTTAGTTAGTTAGTTAGTTAGTTAGTTAGTTAGTTAGTTAGTTAGTTAGTTAGTTGGTTGGTTGGTTGGTTGGTTGGTTGGTTGGTTGGTTGGGTGGTTGGTTGGTTAATTGGTTGGTTGGTTGGTTGGTTGGTTGGTTGGTTGGTTAGTTAGTTAGTTAGTTAGTTAGTTAGTTAGTTAGTTAGTTAGTTAGTTAGTTAGTTAGTTAGTTAGTTAGTTAGTTAGTTAGTTAGTTAGTTAGTTAGTTAGTTAGTTAGTTAGTTAGTTAGTTAGTTAGATAGACGTGCCCAAAGGTATCCAGATCCTTCCCTCAATATGAACCCCAGTGTCAATAGTATCAGTTCTTTGTTGATTGATAAGTCTTTTTGTATGCCCGGTGTGTTTCTCGCTTTTGGGTCTGCCAAAGTGTGTTCGAGGTAATGAAAGAGCAGATTCCTACGACGGTAAAACACTAATAAGACATTTATGGCCGAAAGTTGATAGGAGATACGATGCTCGATTTAACAACATGTCTAAGGATTTCTGAATTTAAATTTCAATGAAGCTCCAGTTTTCCTGCCACAAAAAGAATGAGAACGGGTTATGAAGTAGGGAGAGAGATCGCAGACGCGCGTGTGTGTGTATGTGGGAGAGAGAGAGGGCGGGGGGGGAGGTGAAAGAGACAGACACAGAGGCAGTTACAGAGACAGCTGTGTTGGTATGGGGACAAATAACGGTACGAGACGAAAGATCAGTAAACACGTCACATGAAATCATAAATTTGGGCTCAGCGACAAAGAACACCACTAGGCCACGCTTACCCCTCCGTCATAGAATCTTATTTTAACACAAAGAAATCAAAGGCACCTCATGTAGGTGAGTTTCACATTTACCAGATGTGGGCCGAGGGACAGGGGAGGGTGTTGGATAAAAGCCTGCTGGCGCTGACGTCAGGATGCCGCTACACCAGGGGTTAACTAGGGTAATGTTCTGTTGTGGGTCATTGTCACTGGATCCAGGACAGAGAACGCAGGTCGCAGTAACACCTGCCGCACGCTCCAGTAACGGCACGCGAACGTCGCGCTCATAAAGAAACCTGTCTGGTCTGGTGGCACGCGAATTTGAAGACAATGGCGCTGTAAAAAAAACCGTGAACATCTTTGTAATTTAACTCTTTAGGGACGAGGCGGTTTTTAAGAAGGTTTGGTTAACTGGTAAAAAACGAGTTAACTTGTTCATGCTGTTTTAAAATATTGTTTTTTTGTTTGTTTGTTGTTGCTTGTGGTAATAATAGTTGTTCGATCTGTCTTTGTCAGTTAAGGTGTGAGTGTGTGTGTGTGAGAGAGAAAGAGAGAGAGAAAGAGAGAGAGAGAGAGAGAGAGAGAGAGAGAGAGAGAGACAGAGAGAGAGAGGTCGAGAGATAGAGAGAGAGAGAGAGAGAGAGAGGTTTGGTTAACTGGTAAATAACGAGTTAACTTGTTTATGTTGTTTTAAAATAAAGTTCATTTTGCTTGTGGTAATGAGAGAGTTTGAGAGAGAGAAAGGTTTGGTTAATTGGTAAATAACTTATTAACATTTTTATGTTGTTTAAAAATATTGATTATTTTGTTTGTGGTAATAACAGTTGTTCGATCTGTCTTTGCCAGTTGAGGTGTGAGTGCGTCTGTGTGCGTGCGTGTGTGTGTGTGTGTTTGTGTGCGAGAGAGAGAGAGAGGGAGAGAGAGAATTTTAAAATGCTATAAAAATCCAAACTTAATTTATACAAGTAAATAGTGGACAACTGGTCAATTATGTTTGTTTAAATATGCGGAAACGGACGATATGAACCGCTATAGATTAATGATAATGAGAATACCCTGGACAGATTTAAAAAAAAGAGTAATAAAGATTTATTAAAAGAAACTGACTCACAAAGAGAATTGATTGCCCACATCAGAACAAGACAATGTAAATTCTTTGGCCATGTCATGAGAAGAAGAAACCTGGAGTACATCGTCACGATGAAAATGTTGAAGGAACCAAGAGGCAGTGGGAGACCAAGAGAGAAGTCACTTGAGGGTATGACATCATAGCATGTAAGACCATATGCGTCAGAATTGACAGAAAATGAACAAGGCAGCAGGGTGGGGAGAGGCAAAGCTACACAACAGACTTTAATAAAAAAAATTAAAATAGCAGGGCTTTTTAACATTAAAAGGAAAAGGAGAAGAAACAGTAACATTTACCCTCACATGAATAGTTACAATCGAGAGAATCAACTTCGGGGCACCAGATTTTCCCATGTTCATCTTAGTCTGATATATCTTCAGTGCTACCCCATTTAGTTCAATCTATTTCACCAGAACGGCTGGTCATCTTCCGATAATGTCGCATGCATCACCAACTCTGTAGCTCCAGCATCGATTTCCTGACGTCTCCAAAAAAATGCGCTTACGACCTGGAGACCGCGAAACGAACACACCACCATCAGAGTATGAGGCTAACGGCTTTCTCAATTGTTTTTAAAATCTGTCTCAGAACTGTACTTTTCTTTCCCATCGATCAAGAAATGATGGCTAAAAAGTACAATAACAGGATAACCACAAAAAAAAAAAAAAAACGATTGCTCAAAGGTAGGAAAAAAGAATAACAGAAAAATGATTACTCACAGATCCAAAAACAGGATAACAGAAACATGATTGTTCAAAGGCACAAAGATAGGATAACAGAAAAAATAAATGATTGCTCAAAAGTACAAAAACAGGATAACAGAAAAATGATTGCTCAAAGGTACAAAAACAGGGTAACAGACAGTGTTTAATCAATAATTGTCTACCAATGGAAACCGTTAAATTAATAATCGGCTGCTCCATTGTTTTTTTTTTTTTTTTACGTTGATTTCAATGTACGTTTGATTGGGGTTCCTCAAACTAAAGAATGGATGCGTCGTCCACATACTAATGATTTCTAAAGATCCGGAAACACAGTGAGGCATCCGCCTAACCTAAACATTTGCAAAGATACTAGTGCAACACCCCCCCCCCCCTCCCCCCCCACCCCCAAACCTTTTTTATTTCTTGGGCCCCAAATAGAGTAGGTCACTTTTCATTCACAAGTTTTTTGGTTTGGTCGACTTTGCTGAAGGTTACGGGTGTGTCCCGCTCTGTAGTTTTCTTTCTGTGGTGTCTAGCATTTACCTTTTCATTTCGAGAAAGAGAATGCCTGTGACATAGGTTGGCGCACTCTCTTGTGGGGTTGTGATAAGACCAGTTGGTTCATGTTTTTGGAGCGTTAAAAGCGCTGGTGTGCTGAAATATTCAACACGTAATATCAAGAGTATACGCAAGAGTATAAGGAACACACCCGTAACCTTGTAGCGAAGGCCACGGGGCTCAGGAATTACCAGTCAGAAGTGGTGTATTGTGTATGTGGGCGGAGTATGGAGATATCAACGTTACTTTTACTCTTTTTTCTTTGTTGTATATGTGTGTGTGTGTGTGTGTGTGTTAAAATTCCGTTTTTAATTATGTACTTATACATTTGATATTATGTTATATACATTATTTCGATAGCCATTAGCAACACTATTATTATTATTATTATTATTATTATTATTATTATTAATAATAATAATAATAATAATAATAATAATATGATTATTATTATTTATTACTGTTGTCAGTTTGAAACATCCTGTCTATCTAATTTGAATTATCTAAAAAGTAAAGCACCCTTTTTCACGCCTTTGTGTGTTCTGAGTATATAGGGCAAGATCTATGTTTTATAGACAAAGCAGCACTATGTGATATATGTGGTCAGCATCAGGCCAGCCGCCTTTACTTCCCAGGACCTTTACCTGGTAACCACTCAGGACCGGGTCGACCTGGGAACCAATGTCATTTGTGCCACAAAGAAAAGCCCGGCTCCCTTCGGGTTCGAGCCCACGACATATGAGTCTGCAGGTGAGAGTCGAGCCGCTACACCACGGCGACTCCTAATTTGAATTAGCCTATATGTTAATTAATTATTGTGATGTGTTTTGATGGATGGTTCGGTTGTGTTCAGTTAGTGAACCTCATATGTCAACGTTCCTGTCGGTTGAGGAGTCCGTTAGTCAACGCAGTACAAAACCCCTGACCATATTTTAATCCAGAGAAAGGCGAAGACACGTCATTTACCTCCAGGTCACGATTTAGGGTCCACTTACCCCACAAACCGAACAGGGTCACGTTGTTGAGGTCAAGGAGCAGGTGTGTTGGCACGCGAACCAAGGACAATAACCAAGGCTTTGTGGCTGGATTGGGAGTGAGCGCTTTCCAAGTCCCGTTATTATTAACGTTTCTCTCCTGTAAATATTCTTCAATTGCTTTTTAATCACTAGTGCCCCGCCCCCCCCCCTTTTTTTTTGTTCTCTCGCTTTTCCTTGTTGGTTCCGTGGCCTCATGTTGGTGGGAAAATAATAGAACCCCTGCCCCTGTCGCTGACAAGCATGTGGTACAAGTCGGCTAATTATGGACTGCATCTGTCCAAGGGGGCGAAGAACCAGCAGTCTGCATACAAATACGCCAGGTCTGTAAAACGGATGTGCATACAAAATTCAAGTTTCAGAACAAGACCAAAGTCCAGAAGTGGACGAATAACCACAACTTTTTTGTCGTAGTGTACAACAGACCAATGCTAAGAAGAATCATGATCTTTGTGTAAACATAAAGTAAACCATCTTCAATGTTTACCTTTCACACAAGTTAATGATATAAATCTTGAGCTTCTGCTGTTGATGTTTGTTCTTTGTTTTAGTATCTAGAAGAAATGAGTTGTTAACGCTTAGGCTCGGTATTATGGATATCGCAACCTTTCGGCCTTGATTCCATGATAAATACCGTAAATCTGGGAGAAATGTGGCTTTTCTGCCTACCCCCGGGAGTGAACCCGGTCCACAAGGAGATTGTCACCCGGTCACCGCGCAATCTGGTTTAGCCAACTACGCTAGAGAGCCATTCACAATATAACCCCCCCCCCCCCTTTTTCCCCTTTATGTAAGGTCATGGCCTAATGTATGCGAGGTCGTATAACTTCACACTCCTGAGACAATATCGCTCACGGGGCCACACAGCAATTCAGAGGCGCTGTCACAAAGAAAACAATGATTATGTTGCCGGGGGGGGGGGGGGGGGAGTTCCCATGACATTTTCCGCTGATTCTTCGAAGAAAAGACCCAGTGCGCCCACCCCCACCCCTTGCCGCCCCAAAAGGGGTCCTGCTAATTACGGATGTTACCTTCGACGTCAGAGTGCATCTGCCTGAGAGGCAAAAAACCAACAGTCTGCATACAAATAAGCAAGATCTGTTAAACGGATGTGCACGCAAAATTCAAGTTTTATAAAAGGGCCAATGTCTTGGGGTGGACGGAGAGCCAAAACATGGCGCTGGGGTTTACTGCCGGAGGAAGCTAAGTATAGGAAAGAGAACAACTTGAGGTGGGAGGGAGCTCAATGACGCTTGTCCATTTTAAAGTGTATATTAAACAGCATCCTGTCTCAGAAGCTGAAATATTGTGGTCATATCAGGAGCCACTACAGATTGAAAAAAAATAATAGCACAAAGCATGGTACCAGGAAGTAGGGGCAGGAGCCGACCAATAAGAAGATGGGCACACGATATAAGTGACTTCTTGAGTGTGGAAGTGCATGAGGCGGCAGATATGGCGAGAGACCGAGTTTCTTTCAGGCAGACCGTGATGAGAGCGACGTTCTGCAAAGGACCTGCTACATCATTATGACGATGATTTATGTGTGTGTGTGTGTGTGTGTGTGTGTGTGTGTGTGTGTGTGTGTGTGTGTGTGTGTGTCAGGCAAGTTGATATAATAATATACGTAAAAGCGTCCACATATATCAGCTCATACTTAGAAACGTTAACTTCTATACGTGGGTTGGGGGAGAGGTCGCTCGCTCCACTTATATGTGTGTATGCGTGTGTGTGTGTATATATATATATATATTAGGGTTGTACCGAATAGTGATTTTTACTATTCGGCCGAATACGAATAGTGGGACCAACTATTCGGCCGAATACGAACACGAATACGAATATTGTATCATCATCATCATCATGTTCCTTACCGACTGGCGTGGGCGATTATGCCTAGCTACAATCTGCTATCTCCTGCAGTATGTATCAGTTTGTGGGCTGACACACCTCCATGCCATGCAACAAGAAAGACAAGAATCTTCTATCAGTGTCTTCCTCTATCCCTCCTTCTACAGATCTTTCTCGTGGTCACCACATGTTCTATTTTCCCTCTTCTCATAACATGGCCGAAAAATGACAACTGTCTCCGTCTGATGTCTGTGACTAGTTGTCTTCGGGCTCCCACCTCTTTCGAAACCATCGTTCGTTCGATGTAATTTAAAAGCACCTTCGTATTCTCGTTAGTAATATCTTCAAATTTGATTTGGGCGAAGACACCCTGAAAGAACGAAAAATGAATGATCTCTCTCTCTCTCTCTCTCTCTCTCTCTCTCTCTCTCTCTCTCTCTCTCTCTCTCTCTCTCTCCCTGTCACACACAGACACACACACACACACACACACACTGCGGTTGATATTTTATGTTGTTTGATACACTTTGAGTGTGAAAAAAAAAAGGGGGGGGGGAATACCTTTTTTTTTTTTTACTGTTACGAGGACAGACAATTTAAATTTTAACTTTTAAGTATCTTCATGCCTTCTTTTAAAATGTCACAATTTATAGCCGACTTTTCTTGATTTTCGCCGCGGCACTCCTGGCATACGCACCCAGTTTGAGAACCTCTGCTGTAATGCCTCGGTCAAGTCACCAGGCAAAGACCCTGCCAGCTGCTGCACTACACAATTGAGTCGCGTTTCCCCCGCTACGACAGACTTAGGCAACAGCAACTATTGTGTTAATGAGAGAGTTATTTCAGTCTATTGCAGTGTATGCAGAAACGTGTGTAAGGTAACTACTATTCGTATACGGCCCGACCGCAAGTATTTGGCCGAATACAGAATAGTTATTAGGTCCATTATTAGGCCTCGAAGCGAATACGAAGCGAATATCGGTACAGCCCTAATATATATATATATATTTATATATATATATATATATATATATATATATATTAGGGATGTACCGAATAGTGATTTTCACTATTCGGCCTAATACGAATAGCTGGACCAACTACTCGGCCGAATACGAATACGAATAGTGAATCATCATCATCAGGTGCTTTGTCGACTGGCATGGGCGATTATGCCACTCGACAATCTGCGATCTTCTGCAGCATGTATTAGTTGGTGTGCTAACACACCTTAATGTCATGCAACAAGATTGTCCAGAAACTTCTCTCGTTGTCTTCCTCTATCCCTCCTTTCACATATCTTTCCAGTGGTTACCACATGTTCCATTTTCCATCATCTTATAACATGGCCGAAAAATGATGACTGTCTCCTTGTGATATCTGTAAGTAGTTGTCTTCGGGCTCCCTCGTCTATCACAACCGCTTAGTTGCTAATTTTTTTTTATTTTTTTTGCTGTCCAAGGTAGTTTAAGCATTGTTCTGTAAAACCACATCTCTGAGGCCTCAAAATTTGTTTGGCCTGCCTACCGATTGTCCAGGACTTACAGCCATATGTTAAAACTGGATGTATGTAGCAAGCAAGAATTCTTTTTCTAACCTTCAATGACAAAGATATATTGCATAAGATGTTCTTTATTTTATAAAATGCAGTTTGTGCCTGTCCTATTCTGTTTCTTACTTCAGTAATGCATCTTCCATCTGATGTTATCCATGTGCCCAGATACTAAAATTTCTTTACCTGTCCCAAAATAAAACCATTGACTTTTATTACACATTTAGGAATAATTATTTTCTATGATACCACTATTACTTCTGTCTTCCCAATATTCAAACTAAGGCCCATTCTTCAACTTTCGTGTATAAAATAGATCTAACCAAAAAAAAAAACAAAAAAAAAATCCATAAAAATGTACGCTGAAATTTTACTACAAAAAATGTAGTACAGAATAGTAAACATTTAAAAACATTTCATGTTTTGCATCCTTCAGTCAGTCAGTCTGTGGTAACTAATACCTAGGAAGGCAGCTTCTTGTCACACTGAATGTATTTCCAGCTGTACTAAACAGACGTTCACTTGGTACGCTTATAGGTGGTGCACAAAGATAACGATAACGCTTGACAGTATGAACCAAGGTGGGAAATCTTGATATGTTTATTTTTCCACCAGTCCAGAAACGGGTGTAAGGTAACCACTATTCGTATTCGGCCCGACCGCAACTATTCAACCGAATACCGAATAGTTATTAAGTCCACTATTCGGCCCAGAAGCGAATACGAAGCGAATATTCGGTACAGCCCTAATAATATATATATATATATATTTATATATATATATATATATATAATATATATATATATATATATATATATATATATATATATATATATATATATATATATATAAACTTCGATTAAGGGAAACCAAATAGACGGATAAAATAAATCATATATAACATTGATTAAGGGTAAACCAAATAGACGGACAACATAAATCATATATAGCTTTGATTAAGGGAAAACCAAATAGACGGATAACATAAATCCTAAATAACTTTGATCAAGGGAAAACCAAATAGACGGATAACAGAAATCTCTTACATATATAAACAAAAACTAATTTAGTAATGAAGTGGATACCTTCCCACTGTGGAGTTCACAGAAACGAAAGAGCTGATAAACTAGCTAAGGAAGGTGCAACTGAAGAACAACCTGACATCCCAGTCTCTTATCAACAGAAGAAGAGAATGATCAAATCAATCAGAATGCCACCGAAACTGGCACAAGATGATTACCATATTATGGACAGACCAGAGCAAGTCATTATCCTTCGCCTTAGAACAGGGCACAATCGACTTCGCTGCCACATGTACAACAAATTTAAGATTGGCCAATCAGCCATGTGTACTTGTGGACTAGCACTTGAAACAACAGATCACATCTTTCAAGACTGTCCCAGATTCAAC
>CAJHNH020004335.1:300000-320000 GCA_905116865.2 Candidula unifasciata
ACAGATGATATAGAGATAAACAGTAAGCAGGGCTATATGTGGGCTGTTTAGGTATCTATTCTCCACTATGGCAGAAAGAAAAATGAAACAAAGCAGAAAACAGATAAGGTTTTAATTAAATGTATTATGAGACAATTATTTAGGAATAATCTCAAAACGTGAGGATTAATAATTTTGAAATATGCTTGTTGCACAGGGGTAGTTGTGATTAAATTCTCACTGGAACAATCAGTAGAGGAACTTTGGAGTGACTGCTGCATCTAAGGACAGATCATGTATGGGAATGCCCAGTGTACAGGAACGTCGGATGTGATAGCATAGCACTGCGGTGCTAGAAGCAAGATGTCAACATTGCGTTTAGCAGACATACAACATGATGGATCCTTTTTGAGATAAGACAAAGTATACAATGAAAAAACAACACACAATGAGTAAGACAGAATAGAAGAGACGAAATTAAAATCTATTTAAAAACATTAAGAGTGTGGGGAGGGGGGGGGAGACGGTAATGCCTCACACCTGTCGTATTTCTTAATCACCATGTTTATGCGATTACCACCTAAACAAATTCTCTCTCTAATATTACTCAATCATTATTCTCGCTTCCTTTTATTATTTTGGGTATTTAACACACCGTCTACACCCTGCCTCTTTCCCCCTGGGGTTTACTGACAAGGTCGTGCAGTTGCAGCAGACGATCAAAGACAGTATTGTTATGACAGCATTACCATACAGCTGGCTGGCCTAATTCCGGTGCTCTCATCTTGCAGCATTGCCACAGTGAGTCGCCGACCTGAGATATCTAGCTGGCTTTTGTCACCGTCTGCATTCACGCCTTCTGCGGGAGCAGCAAATGTATAAAGAGGTTTCGAGGTTGTTTTTTTATTTTTTATTTTCTGTATGTGTCAAACAAGTCGCAAAATGTTTGCTGAGCTCGGTTAACAAGTGATATGACTTGATACACGGGACATTTCCTTATGTGCTTTGTCCTCACCTTTAGCAGCCAGTGGAGAGTTTTGGATGTTGCCACTAGCTGTTTGATTTTAAATCCGTCTTGCCTTTCCTCTGAGTGCAGAGATCCGCTGGTCACTCCCAGTGCTGAACCATACGCTCTAGACCAATGGTCTTCAACCTGGGGGGGGGGGTGGAGGGGAGTTCTCGTTGGGGACAAAGAATGGGGGGGGGGGGGAGCTTGATGAATTTTCGAGGGGAGGAGGGGGAGGTGCCAAGAAGTATTAAAAATGAGTACTTTTGTACAAGTAATAAACCTTTATATAACATGTCTTAACCCCCTGCGGTTTTCGGGGCCCCATTGGGGAATGAGGTTGTGGACCTACTGCCCCCAACAAAGCATATCGTAAAAGTTGGAATAGAAATTGGAATAAATATGCCTAACAGACAAGGAACCATTAGTCTGCTTACAAATAAGCCATGTCTTTTAAAGGGATATGTTTGCAAAACTCAATTTCTGGAACAAGATAAGGTCCATAGGTAGATGAATAACCATTACTTACCATCGGTGACCATGAAGAAGATAAAAAAAAAGAAGAAGAAGAAGAAGAAGAAGAAGAAGAAGAAGAAGAAGAAAGAAAGAAAGAAAGAAAGAAAGAAAGAAAGAAAGAAAGAAAGAAAGAAAGAAAGAAAGAAAGAAAGAAAGAAAGAAAGAAAGAAAGAAAGAAAGAAAGAAAGAAAGAAAGAAAGAAAGAAAGAAAGAAAGAAAGAAAGAAAGAAAGAAAGAAAGAAAGAAAGAAAGAAAGAAAGAAAGAAAGAAAGAAGAAGATGAAGAAGAACAAGATTATTCATTATATGAACATTTTTCTTATCCCAGTATGATTATAAATAAAATATTGTAAAACTTTTTATAAAACGAAAAGCCAACAAACAGACAAACCATGGACGTTTTTTGTTTTTATAAGCCTTCTCTACATCTACTGTTAAAAGACTGATATGATAAAATCTGAATTTAATTATAGATTAACAACACCTTCCTCTTTTAGAACCACTTTTTAAGAGTGGGGGTGGGGGTCCTTGAGATATACTCGCGGGGGTCCTTGAGATATACTCGGGGGGGGGGGGGCGGTCCTTGAGATATACTCGGGGGGGGGGGGGGGGGCGCCATCTGAAAATAATGACAGACCAATGTCCCAGACCATAAAGTGCTCCCCGCTTTGGTTTCTCCCCTTCCTCCCAGATATTGACCACATCAAGCTGGAAAAGTGCACATAGGAACATTTAACAAACATCATCATCATCATCATCATCATAAACCACTTCTGCCGTTAAGCGTCGTGGGGAGGAATAGTTTGCGATCCAGTGCACGTTGGCTGCCACTGGCTATTGTCATGCCGTGAAGGCGTAGAGTGTCTTTAATGATGTCGATCCATATTTTCCGCAGCCGTCCTCTTGCTCTTGTAGCTGATCTTCTGAGATGTAGTGCTTGTGGTATTTGATCTTGCTGCATTCTAACGAGATGGCCAAACCACTTGATCTGCTGTTTCTCGATGAATCTAGTACAAGGTGTCGTTCCCCCAATTTGCCTGATAGTTTCATTATTCACTCGATAGTACTCTTTTTCTTTAAATTCCTCCATAATTCTTGAGCAATTTGCCATGAACACATACATTTTTTTTTAAACAAAAACCATTTCCATGTCAGGGGAGCATCAGACAAATGGTAATACACCAACTAGAATGCATTTGTCGATAAGGTTAACATCACCTGGCTGCCCTTACTTTCAGTGACATTATCTTAGAACAGCTCTTAGACTGGGTCAACATGGGAATCAAAGATCAACAGGAATAAATATAAACGGCAAATTTTAATAATGAACAAGAGAAACAAACGAACAAACGAAACGGAACTTAATTAAACAATATTACAAACACACACACTGACGCACACACACAACCTCACCTAGATACGGACTTGATGTCCAAACCATCAGACCAGCAGGTAAGCACATTGTAACCTATTTTGAAGCAAAAATACTAGTTACTATACAATTTAACGTTTTGTCAATACTTGTGTAGGTTAGGGGACCCCTATTTTTGAGGTAAAATGGTGGGATTTGACTCATGCCTCCCCTTCTCCCCCCCCCCCTCCCAAAAAAAACGTGTGGCAAAAAACAACTAGGTTAAATTAACGTTAATCTCCCCAAATAGAGTAGGTCACTTTTCATTCGCAAGGTTGTTGGGCTGGTCGACTTTCTTGAAGATTACGGGTGTATCCCGCTCTGTTTGCTTTCTGGTTTGTCTTGTATTTACGTTTTTACTTTATTCCGAGAAGAAAATGCCTGTGACATAGGTTGCAGCACTCTCTAGTGGGTTGTGTTAGAGACATTTATGTTCACAGTCGAGGTTGTCTGCAACGTTATCAGTGCTAACTTTATGAACATTTATGTTCACAATGGAGGTTGGCTGCATCGTTTTCAGTGCTAACTATGGGAACAATTATGTTTCCAACAGAGGTTGGCTGCAACGTATTCAGTGCTAACTATGAGAATATATGTTCACAGTAGAGGCTGGCTGCAACGTATTCAGTGCTAACTATGAGAATATATGTTCACAGTAGAGGCTGGCTGCAACGTATTCAAGGCTATCTATGGGAACATTTATGTAGTGAGTCCCCATTGTCTTCCATGGTGTGACTCTCGTATTACCCTAAAAATGCTGAGAGTGTAGTGTTTGTCCAAACCGTACACTGCGGGAACTGAACCCTGGTAAACTTCGAAGATTGCACTAAAAACCATCTCCCTAACCTATAATCGACAATGCAGACCAAATTTAAAAAAAAAAAAATTGCGAATGAATTTATGAAGGAATAACTCTCAGAAAGGGCAATGGGCTGTAGGGCACGTAGCAAGATTACGCTGAAGCCTTTCCCAATTGTGACAAACGGAGCTCTGAAAAGAGGGGTCAGTCAGAACTAAAAAGACTTCTTGGAATAATTTTGAAATGTTTTCATTGCCTGGTAATATCCCAAGACGTGATAAAACACAAAAGAGAGGACTTGGGACACAATAATAGGGGAAATGTTTAATGGGTGGACACCAGGGAAAGTATTCAATGGGTGGATCAAGACAACTCCATAACACGGCATGCACAGATATTTCAGTTTGGAGTTCTCTGTGGCTAAGTAGGTTAAGCAGTTTGTCTGGTGCTCTAAGGTTGTTGATTCGTTTCATGGACAGCGTCGTTGGTCTGGCAACTGCAAGTTTTTACAGTAATCAAACAAGTTAGTCAAGCAAAGGATTCTGTCCACGCCATATTGGGCATAAAAGCTAGACCTTTAAATTCTAAAGAGCAATGGGCACTTACAGGGTGATATGGTCAACGTCACGCCGGTCGTCTTTACTTTCAAAGACTTCACTGGTACCTCTTTAAGGCCCAGTCGATCTATAAGCCAAAAAGAAGTTTAAAGGTTTAAAGTCGAGAGGATCAACTTCATTGCACCAGAGAGCATTGCACAAAGCACGAACTCTGTAGCTGCGGCGAAGATCCCCAAGGATCTCCGTAAAAACTGCATTCAGAAACTGAATGACGCAGGTGTTAAGCAAACTCAGGATCTCCACAGGGCGAGGCAAACGGCTTGACCACTTCGCCACGGACACCTATAAGCCAAGGTCATTTGAAAAAAAAAACTGGCCTTTATCATGCCAGTGGCGTATCAGGCATTGGATGCTTGACTCATATTTATATAGACTGGGGGGGGGGGGGGTAAGCAAATAACATTCCTACCGTTTTTACGTCCCAGGACTTTTTCTGGTATCCAAGTTCAGTAGAGTCGCCGGAAGGTCGTGGGTTCGCCCCCTCGCTTAGCCGGACTTTTTTCCAAAATGACCTTGACTCCCAGGTCGACCCAGCCTTGAGTGGGTACCTGGTGCAGTTGGAGGTCCCGGGTTCAAGCTCTAGTGAAGGATGGGATTTTTCCCCGTGGACTTCTAGTAATTTCCCCTGGTCTCTGAGTAGTAAGATCGGACGCCCGTGTGTATTTTTTGCGCGCCTGAAAATATCCTTTGGCAGTTGGAAATCGAAAAGAGTAGCCTAACGGCGCTGCTCGGGCAAAATTTGGTGTTGAAAATCTACCTAAAGTATTTCAAGATCCTCGTCGGTGCAATGGAGTTCATGCACTGGTCTGAGATTCTTCAGACTCAGGCTTGATTTAGAAAAAGAATAGAGCACTTATAGGTTTACACTAGTCTGCCATAATGTTCACCCATCGACTAAACTAGAATATACGAAGGCTTTAAAGTTTACCCACCAATAGAATTTTTTTTAAAATTCAGGTATAGGACTATATATCCGATAGGCAAGACGGACTTTCAACCAAATTGTGACCCGTAACATCAGTATTGGAACTCTGCGCTGGCTGCTGAAGATGCGGACGGGACACGCATGGGAATGCCCCGAGTGCTGTGATGTCAATTCTTGACTCAACTCAACTCAACTCATATCCGATAGGCCTGAGGACGTGGAAAGGCTCATTGTTTACTGCAGTATTTTCTATTTGACTGCACTAAACTTTAGCCCTTACACTGAGTAAGTGGTCATCTGGGCAGCCGCTGTGGCATAGAGGCTAAATGCTCGCCTGCGGATCCAAAGGACCTGGTTAAGGTCCTGACAGAGCCTAAATTTTTGTGTTTTTTTTTTAAAGGACCTCGGCTCCAAGGTCGATCCATTCTTAAATGGGTGTGTGTGTGTATGTGTGTGTGTGTGTTCGCGCGATCGTCTGTGTTTGTGTTTGTAGGTGAGGTTGGTTTTCTGTTAAAACCTTTGGAGTATTTGCATCTGCGCGAGCACCGTAAGGCACTTCCCGTCCCGAAAAGCATAGTTTATCGCTAATAGCAAAGGTGATAAGAAGAGAAAGGACTGGTCCATTTTAATATTGTGCACTACTAACATGCTCGGAACAGACAACAAATGTTGACCAAGTGTATTCAGGACAGGGTGCTAGTAACGAAGTCGGGCTCAGCGAAACGTGACTGGATGTTCATTAATGCGTCTTAACCTTTGAGACGCGTCAGTCTAAGTAGCAGGGATGTCAGGTTGGTGCCAGTTAGTATTGTGTCGACGGTCTTGCCGACAGCACGCGTGCTGTATAGTACAGGTTTTTAATGGTTTTAACGATCCTTTAACATGTAAAAATTGCCCTATTCCAACCTCCCCTACCCTACAGACTGAGCCTAGGTCCCCTGAAAGACTGCATTCTACTCCTCGTTGTTTCAGACTTCTTAACATTTTGCGATGGCCCTCAAAATGCTGTGTTGCTCCTACGTAAACAGCTATCATATACCCACCAACAAACACTGATTTGCTTACAAGTGAAAATTCAATGTCGGCGGCCGCTGCTTACACAACAATGACTAACACACAACGCAGAAAGCCTGTCGAAGATAACAATACACCGGGACACCCCTTTAACGTAGATTAGCCTGAGCAAACATCAGTAAAAGGTCACCTTGTGTGTAGCTGGGCCCAGCTTCGTTACGGCATCCCAGGACATTTCGTGCTTGTTGACGAAAGTTGTCATTGTCATGACACAGAACAATCCTTACCAGCGCACAGGACGGCATGGAACGCCGAGTAGCGCTTGATGTCACCGTTGCATGTGTCCCAACTGTAACCTCTTTGAAGGTTGAACTGTGTATCTTCCATGTGTGGGTTCTGTAGCCCCGCGAAGAGGGTGGTGGAACAATAATAGTGATTAGTGACTGTTTTTCTCTTTGAAGTTGGAGCATATCTGTCTGAGCAGCCAGGAACCGTGTCTGTAAAACGAATGTGCACACAAAACTCAGGTTCTGGAAGTCGAGGAACTATCCGAACTTTCTGCCAAAGTTTATAGCCTGTGAACGCTAAGATAGAGAAGAAGAAAAGCTAGTATCTGAGATGTGCCCTGTTGGTTTGCCGTTCAGGATTTAAATACTTTTGCTCTCAGGGATACTCAAATCTATTTATTAGCAACAGAGCGTTGGTTGGAAAAAAAAAAGGGGGGGGGGATAAGACCTAGCATAATAGTGGGAAAAGACGCAAAGCAAGAAGGAGTAGAATTTTGGGGAAACAAAATAGAAGAGGCGTTTTAGATGTAATATACATAATCATTATTGTGCGTCATGCCCATAAGCACTCACCATTTAACAAGATCATCATGAAAGGAGAAACTGACTGCGTAGTTAGAACGAAGAGCTCTCATGCTGGACACCAGGGTTCAATTCAGGGTAAGATTAAATAGGTCCCTGTTTCATGCCTAAAGGCGTATTGGGCATGTATTTTATCGACCATGGAGCACTCGTTGGAGGATCAGGTCATCATCGCGGCAACCGACTATACATCTCAGGACTTTACCTGGGACCCACTCAAGGCTCGGTCGACCTGGGAGCCAAAGTCATTTAGGGAAACAAAAAAAGTCTAGCTCCATTTGGGATTCGAACCGACTACTTTCAAATCAACAGGTAAGATTATGGGTGGGTGTAAGCGTTTAAAAGAAAATATATTAACATCCTAACCTGCTTAGTTCGTGACAGTTGGACTGGCCATACTACCCTACATCCCTAAGCTGATTGTCCAGTTGTTCTACATTTGTTTTTTTTTTTTTAAATTATAATTGTTTTAATCTGTTGCAAAAGTTGTGCCCGACTTTAAAAATCTGTAGCTCACTAATCGTTCACTGTAAATTGTGGAAAAATTGCATGCAACTTTGTTAATCATCATGCCTTATAAAATCTGCTTCTTAAATGTCGACGAATACGTAGTTTTTTGTTTTGTTTTTTGTTCTATTTGTAGCTTATCTAGGGGTGGGGTGGGGGGAGAGATAGAGAGAGAACAGACACCGATTCAACGCCGTCAGTCAGCATGCTTACAGTTAATTGAATAAACATCAAATTCCTTGAGTTTTATTGGCGTTTACCATTGACTTTTGGTATAGTAAATGTTAGAGCTTGGATGGTTAGTTGCGTATCCTTTACAGGACGTTGTAGAACCAACCTCAACAGCCACTGGCTGTTGTGCGGTTTTTCTAGGCAAATTTACGTCCGGTAGTTTGCCATTGCTTTATGGACGGTGGGCTTTCTTGATACCACTGTCGAAACCAACGCAAGGCTCATGGCCCGCAGCTGAGATTGAACCCGGCATCCCGGCATAACGAAGCGTTCACATCGACTTAGCCATAGAGCCGACAGATAGCTTGGATACAGTGAGTATCTGTCGTTTCAATTTTGCAACAATTTGTAAACTTAAAGGTTGTGTTGAGGCACGACAACTCAGCATGAAAATTGATATAATAATAGATATAATAAAATAATAATATGAAATAAATTAAATTTAGATTAGAATCAAAAAGATAATAAAACGAAATTAAAACAAATAAATAAATAGGTGATAGTAAAAAACCTGACAATAGCATAGAAGTCTGCGTTGGCTGGAACATGTCTTCCGCTTGGAGGCTGGTCGTATTCCAAAGGACTTCCTGTATGGCGAATTGGAAACAGGGAAAAGACCCAAGGAAGGCCAAATCTACGTTGTAAAGACATATGCAAAAGTGACCTGACAGATACAAACATTGGCACAGAGACTTAAGAACAATTAGCTTCAATATATAATTTAAAATTTTTTGGGATAATTTGTATCCTACTTATTGTTGTTTTATTCTATCTCTTTCAGTACTAGATATGGATTATTAACATTTCTATTCCCACTACTCTTTTATACGTACTCATCATCATCATCATGTGCCCTGCCAACTGACGTAGGCGCTCTTGCGTCTCCACAGATCACGATCCCTGGTTGCCTGGAATAGTTCTCTTGATGATATCCCTCAATGCCATCGTTTCAGCCCAACCAGCATCATCTCTCTTGGTCTGCCTCTACCCCTTTTTCCACTGATCTTTCCAGTTGTCACGATGTTGCCAAAGAACAGTATTTGTCTCTTTCTTATTGTTGAATATAGAGCTCTACTTTCATTAGCCTCTTTTAAGCAATCGTTGTTAGTTACTCTGGCCGTTTATGTATACTGCTTTATATATTATCACCATTACTTTTATGACTATATGAGCGCAGGTAGTTGGAGTACTTTTCCCATTTGTTATTGTTATGTTGATAGTTCATGTCTAGAGAAACTTCGACTGAAACACAGTTCTCCTGCCCACTTTCGTTAAGCTGATTACTGGAATACTGTTGGTCAAATGAATGGTGTGACGGGACACAATGACGAAGGAAAACTAGAGGGGAGAGAGTGAAAAGGGATACACTGATTAGAGATCAAGCGGTTGGCTTTGAGACAAAGCAATAGAGTGACTCGGAGAAATGAATAAAGAAGGAGAGAGATAGAGGGAGAGAGAGAGAGAGAGAGAGAGAGAGAGAGAGAGAGAGAGAGAGAGAGATTGATCTGAAAATACTAGGCAAAAGATCGGAGGCTGCAAGAATCCATACACACACCCTTTCTGGCCTCTCTCTCCCTCTCTCTCTCTCTCTCTTCTCTCTCTCTCTCTCCTTCTGTCTCTCTCACGCATATATTTTATATATATATATATATATATATATATATATACACACACTGTCATATTTATACAAACACCCACACACACACCCACACACTCTCTCTCTTCTCTCTCTCTCTCTCTCTCTCTCTCTCTCTCTCTCTCTCTCTCTCTCTCTCTCTCTCTCTCTCTCTCTCTGCAGAATAACGCCACGTGAAAACAGATTCCACACGAACATCACGATTAAGCAGAATCAATAAACTAAGAAGTAAATAAAAACCACACGTGCACACACATACTGACATGCACACACGTGTACAGGTAGAAGAAAGATGGTTGTTCTCACGAATGAAGTGCCCCTGTTATCATTGTTGCTTGCAGATAACATCCACTTGCGCCTGGTAAACAGAATGACTTCATAAAAACTATGACTTTCATGTTCAACGATCGTGGTTAAGGTAGCGTTCGTCTGCGTATCTTCGCTCTTGCTAGGTCATTGTTTTGGTTTTCTTTATTGTTGAAGTGTGGTGTTATTTATAATTGACCTTCACCATCATCATCTGTGCTGTGCAATAAACGTAGGCCTAGTATTTCGCTCTCACCAGATCACCAAACTAACAGATTAGTTCAGTGCTTTTGTCCTATCAATCCATATGGCTACTCCATCCAGGTAATTATATCTCTGTCATCTTACCACTGTCACCAGTTTTGGCGGTTGTTTCTAAGTTCTAGTTTATTCCTTCTGACATGTCTAAAACCCGTCTAGAGTAATATCTTTCATATGAAATCGCATAAATATTGGAGTCATAAATGTTATGAAATTCTGAAGAAGGTAGACTAGTTTGCTATCGCATTCCTTCTTGGCAGTGACCAGACTAGTATGGGCGCCTCAGCCATTGTCCTTTTATGTGGGATTGTCTGCTAACCGTCCAGAGCCTGATACTATGACCAATAATTATCTGTCGGTCGCTCTCAAGCTGACAGCAAGACATAATGAAACCACAGGAAACCCAATCACAACAAGTACCGCACAATAAATATCGCAATTTTAAGCAAATGCTGAGATGAATCTTGGAATGTCAGTGAACGCAATAAGAGGGATTTAAAAGCAACATAGATGTTGTTTCTGAGACAAATGTTACGAATACCTTGGACGGCCAAAATAACTAACAATGATTATTTAAAAGAAGCTAAGGAAAGTAGATATCTATATTTACACAAAAAGAAGGAGACAAACACTGTTCTTTGGCGATGTAATGAGACGAGGCATTTAAAAACATCGTGACCGCTGAAAAGATCAGTAGAAAGAGGGGTAGAGGCAGACCAAGAGAGATGATGCTGGATGGACTGAAACGATGGCATAGAGGGATTTTATCAAGAGAGCTGTTGCAGGCAACCAGGAATCGTGATCTCTGGAGATGCATGAGCGCCTACGCCATCTGTCAGGGCACGTAATGTTGATGCTCAGAAGAGTTTAAGTAAAGTAAAGTAAAGTAAAGATCCCTTTTCACGCCTTTCGGCGCATCGGGCATATGGGCAGAGCGTCCCATATTTTTACAGACCATCAGCACTCTGTGGGTAATGTGGTCAGCATTACGCCGGCTGTCTTTACTTTCCCAGGACAGCCTATCCTGGTACCCATTTTAGGCTGGGTCGACCTGCGACGTCCCATACCACGATAAAAATCCACGCAGCCCACGCAGGTTTCGATCGCGGTATGCTGGCTTACGAGTCGGACTCGCAACGCCTTAGCCACGGACGCCGCTAGAAGAGTTTAAATGCTGTCCAAATGGCAAGCAATGGCATGTGGGAAGAAGCATAGACAAAGCAGATATCATCAACGCTGTACGGGCTGGGCTAGTAGATAATGGCGAATATCTGACACTAACGCGATTCCGTAATATGGGAGTAAAGCATGGTGAAGCACGTCTATGCCGCCTTCGATGCCGAGATAGGAGGCATTATAACTAGCCTCTCACGGTAATGGTAGAAATACCTTGCAGTGACTGCTGCATTTGGTGACTAAGCACGCCTGGGGATGCCCAATGTGCAGTGATGTCGACTGGGATAACATAACATATTCTTTTAGTTTTTTTTAAACAGATCTACTTGCACTGCCTACGATTGCAGATAGGCTGAAAGTTCTGCAGGCAAAGTAATATCTCGGAGTAGCTGCGGACAAAAGGCACCTTCTGCATGAAGCCCTGGATAGAGCTAAGGGTCACAGACTGAAAAGAGGAAAGTCTTGGATAGCGCAAGCTGAAGACACAATTCGACATGTGTGCAGGCTTGATAAATTAAGTCGAGTAGAGGAGTGGGTCAAAATGCCCGATCATGTTTCAGACTTGTGTAGGGTTCTAATCACTTTGGGACGTGAGTGCAGGGACTGGCCAGCTGGTGCTGCAGAATCAGTTCAACAAATGATTCATGACAATTCCCGCCCAAGTGATGTGATTGTATATACAGATGGCTCTGTTTTGAGGAGCAGACGAAATGCATGGGGGTTCATAGCGAAAGCGCAACAAAGCCTGGCATATGATATCACAATGTCTAGTTTGAGAATGGAGGTTGGGGCAGTCACTGCTGCCTTCCGTTGCCTTGAGAATCAGCTTTACACACATGTCGTCATTGTAACTGACTCACAGAGCATGTTGCAAAATGTGGAGACAGGCATGCTCCGTGCAGAGTGGCAAGCATCGCTTCAGAGGTCCCGGGTAGTTAGCATCCTTTGGATATTTTCTTCAGATTACGCCGGTGTGTTGGGAAATGAGCAGACAGATAGACTGGCCGGTTCTGCACTACTTGGTGGTTAACTGATATATGACAAGTTGGATGTTGTGAGGGCCCTTTGGGAAATGGTGAACAGTGCCGAGGAACAGATAGATCATTACGGTCTGAGGAGAATGGCACTGCGAGGAGTTACAAGGGGATCTGGCCAACGCTCGACACTCGGGGAAGGGGCGAGACGGATATACAATCAGACTGTTACTGATACCGTCGGTATTTTAACTCTTCGCTTGCTGCTGAAGATGGGGACGGAGCGCTTATGGGAGTGTCCCGAGTCCTGTGATGTCGATTCCTAATTCAACATTCAACATTCTACAGATCTAGACAAGCTCAGTCCACCCCCATGCTCCAATAGTTTCACGGGGGGTGGCTTAACAAGTACTCCACCTTTTCAAGGATATGTGACTGTCGCGCGCCCACGTGGGTAAATACACTGATATAGTGATGGTGTGGGTTTGAACCTTAACAATGCCCACCCACGTGAGAAACTGGACTATTATCTAAGCTATGTTGATCCTAGACAGTCCTGGATAGCCAAGAAAACAGCGAGTGGCTCGTTCCATGAAATGAAAGTTGCTGTACTTGTATCCACAGGAGTAGGAGAAGGGATAGATAGATATCAGGATAAACCCACTGTAATAATATGGAGATACACAGTTAACCCCTCCGACTTATCTCCTCTCCTGGCATTACTGAAAAGCCCCCATCAAGTGATTTAAATATTTGTTAGCTGAAGTAAACTAATATGCACAAAGACACTTGAACCTAAGTACACAATTTACTCAACTATTTGGTAATAACATCAAACATGATTTATTTGAATAAATCGAAATTAAAATGAACTTGTTTAGGCTAGTAGAGTTTAGGTGATGTGAATGATGACAGTTTGTACATATACTTAACTCCTAGTAGGAGAAGTCACCGTCGGACAGTTCTCAGCTTGAGACCCTGTCTATTCTTTCCCAGTTTGTCGTCCTCACTGCTTTCATGCAGGTCGTTACACTCAGACGGTCGGCAAATAATGGATGCCTACTAGTCCCTGCCCAATGTGGGAACTGTGATAAAGAAACAAGCGCATATTTGTAGTATCTGCTCTAGATGTACACTAAGCATGTATATTATAATATCAAACATGTTTATTTAAATAAAACATTTCATCTCTCCCTCATGTTCACATTCACTCATGTCCAATTTGGAAGGGCTTATGTCTCACATTCCAACTGTTACATCTTCTGCCTTCCTCTACCCGAGTCCTGTAATGATAGTCAAGTCTTCTACGTCAGGTGCCATCTCTCGTACAGACTCAAAATGACAATCAGTCAGACAGAACCAGTTCTGGAATCTATGCTTGGAACAATCGACGCGCCCAGAATGCTAACAATAGTTCTGGGGCGAACCAAATAACAAATCTCGTGGATTTACTCTCCGGGATCAATCTCCGCATTAGCCTCTCGAGAGTTAAACACATTTCAGTGTGTTAGCTGTATGTAATACAGATTCACATTAACCACACGTGACAAGATTGCCAAAGTTATCTTCACGCTTGTGATTTCAAAAACATGATAGTTCATTAAATTTCAATGGTAACATCAACATTTAAGTTTTACAACATTGAAACACATGTGCACGAAAAAACATTCATGACACTATCAAATAGGAAATAAAGCAATGTGACAGTGCCCTACGAGAATGAAGAAATGTCCGCCTAGGAGTACTACAAAGTGATGAAGACACACACTTGAGTAAAAAGACAGTTAGATTTCTATCACAAAATATAGATTTGAACCTAATTTCGATCTTACCTGGAAAATGAAACCACGATGCCAAAAGTTCTGTCTCAAGCTTAGGTTAAGCCCAACAGATGGCATGTGCTGGACAGGATCTCATTTTCCAGACCTAGAGTTCACCCCTTTAAAACTTTTATAAAGCTCCTCCTACATTATCCAATGCAAACATTCCAGAGACCGGCCGCCTGGAAAACGGCATCCGAAATTGACACCACCACCACAACCAGCGGTAAGAAATACCACCCGACCATCCCCACCTGGAAGCTTAAGACACCGTTCACCGACTAAAGCCTCGCCCACGTGATAGACAGAAACCATGACATATTCGATGCAAGGTCGAGAGTCGAACAGTACATCCGTGACGCAGAAATTGACACTATGATAATATACACCGACGGCTCGAAAACCAGCACGGGAGAAGTCGGGGCCGGTGTTTACATACCGACCTGGAAGACCACACACGAATACCGACTCACTAACGATATGGCAGTCTGCTTAGCGGAGCTGGTAGGGATTCTGAAAGCACTGGAGCTAGCCTGCGAACGGCCCCCCATAAAACTCCTCGTCCTTTCTGACTCACTATCAGCAGTACAAGCCCTGAGGGACGTTTCGAAAGTGAGCCGGCAAGACATCAAAGAGGAAATCCTGACAATTTCCACCCGACTCAGAAGCCTTGGATGCCAAACTACCATTGGTTGGATCCCAGCACACATAGGCATTGAGGGCAATGAAGCAACAGACAGAGCGGCGAAGAGAGGCACGGTTAGCCACAACACAGTATTCGCGGGACTGGGCAAAACTGAACTAAAAGCGATTATCAAAAGCAGAATATGCAGAGAATGGTCCCAACAGTGGTCGACCAGCGACAAAGGCAGAGCTGCCTACAAACTACTCAACAAACCCAGTCTCAAGAATCAAGTGACTAAACCGACCAAAATTCCGGCCATCTGAAAACTGTGGAAGATGCGACTAGGGTGCTGGCCAGACCGATTCCGCACTCCTGTGTGCGAGGAATGCAGGGCCCCTAACTCCATGGAGCACTTCCTACTAAACTGTAAACACCACGAAATAGAGAGACAAAAGCTCGTGATTCACTTCAGAGCCTCAAACCAACCTATGACAACTGAAAACTGCCTCAGTGTAAGCTGCGACGACAAGGTCCAGCGACTCGTGAAGCAGTTCATATCCAGAACCGGGAAAGCGATCTGAGAGCCACCCCTCATCATGATGTGACCAGATCCAGCGAGTACCAGCACCCACAACAGAGGCAACTTTACCTCTCACTCACTCTTCCGACCTCACTGTATGTCCTCTCAAAGGCATTCCTGCCCCTCAGCCTGTACCACTTCCACTCCTTCTCCACCACAGGCGAATCAATCAGACTAAAAAATTCAACTAACATAATTTCTCATAGTATATTTTCAGAAAGAACAATACGACCGAACCCACCAAAGGCCACCCGACGCTCCGAGGCAAACCAGCTAAAGGGCATAGCACAAGAAGGGGACCAGCACTCGTGGATTTCAGTCTGTTATGCATTTCATTTTGTAAACTCCCCGCCCCTCCCACATATGTTTCAATGTTAATAAACTCATTTTCAGCTAAACCGAGGAAACCCACCAAAGGCCACCCGACGCTCTGAGGCAAACCAGCTAAAAGGGCATTGCACAATAAGGGGACCAGCACTTGTGGAATTCCAGGCTACCACGCTTCCCTGATAACTTCACCCGTCCCTCCCCACATATATCTAAAATGTAAATCAGTCTATTTTCAGATCTACCCAGGCAGAGCAGGCAGTGTGCAGGACTCAACTCACCAAGGACCTCTTCCTCAACCTAGCAAGCTATCTGTCTCTCTCCATCTTCCGACCTAACTATAAAATATCTTTGCACCTTCGGGCGTTCTAATTTTTTTGCAACCTTTGTTACCTCCTCTACCTATCTAACGGTTGCACACAACAACAAGATTGTGACAGTCGTCCTGTGGGGGCCGTGTTTTAGGGCGCTCAGTATGCGGAACTGTTTGTTTCGTGGCGGTGTGACTTCGAACTGACTTGGTGCTAACACAGATGAACAGTGCAAAAGCTAGCGAATAGCCAATTAAACAGGAACCAGGCCCCTCAGAACCAGAACTTAGGCAACAAATGAACAAACTCAGGTGAAAGTGCTCACCACAAGGAATATAAATAAAATAAGACAGCAAAGGAACCGTCCTTGAAAAAGCAGGCCATCAGGCGGCTAAAAAAGGACTAAGCTTGAAATTTTTGTTTGATTTTATACGATACGATACGATACTCCTACATTACGCCTAAAATCATTCTCATTCAAGGATATCACAGCTCCTCCCTGTGGGTAAGTTTATTCGCTGTCAGTCAGGGCTGTACAACACTTGTTTAAATTCCCACGGTCACATTCTACAGGTTCAATTAAGCTGGTCAAAGCTAATAGGCCAAGTCGCACCTCCAGTCTACTTCACCTGTCATCACAATAAAATCAGACTTTGTCAATTCTTCTGCCAACACTTTCAGCTCACTGTGTCAATATTGACGATCTGACCGGCACTCCAGTTTAGGTAACCTCAGGGGGAGATAATGGCAATTAGCCCTTGTTATCTGTTCCTGAAGGTCTGGCTAGGAGATAAATATCTGACACCAACAGATGGTGTGCAAATCTCCAGTCATTAAGTCTGCTTGGTCAGTCTTATCTCTGTACCTTAACACTTAACGCCTGGGAAAAGTGTTAGTGCGTGATATCGCCAACATCCCAGGAGAATTAAATGTTTGTTCATTTCGCCTACTTAGATTAGGGATGTATCCAAAACCATTTATTTCGGTATACTTCGAAACACAAAGGAATAAAAGTAGGTTAAGGAAAGACATTCTGGAGTCACCGAGCGTATTGTCACAGTGACAGGCTAGTTGAGGTAAGGAAATGAACGCAAAATTCAAGTTTTGGAACAAAAGTAAAGTCCAGAAAAGTGGACCATCAGCCGGTGAGCGCAAAGAAGTAAAGGGAACTAACACTAACTCGCTTACTTCTCCCTGCGTGGTCTCGCGACGTGGTGTCCGCCTCGCGTGCTAGAGGTTGCGGGTTCAATTAGGGCTGAGATTTTCACCTGGACAGACTTCTAGTAATTTTCCCTAGTAGTTAGATCGGAAGCCAGTGTGCAGTGTTGCGCACGTAAAAAATCCCTTTGCAGTTGGAAATCGAAAAGATCAGCCTAAAGGCGCTGCGCAGGCAAAATTTGAAGTTAAAAATCTACCTAAAATATTTCAGGACCCTCGCCGGAGCTACAGAGCCTGTGCACTGTGTAAGCTTCTTCGGGCTCAGACTTGAGTTAGAAGAAGAACGGAGCACTTATTGGTTACTACCAATGTGCTATAATGTTGATCCGTTGTTCAAAACCTCAAAAACTGATAGAGGATTGTGACGTGCGGGAGCTTCTTTGTAACGAGTGTACCAAAATGTTGCGTATGCTTGATGGATTGTGACAAGCGTAAAATGACTAGGGGTGTCGCCAGTTAACAAGTGGCATCAACACTTAACATGCCACTGGCCAAGAGTAACAGAACATGATGAATGCTGAAGCTTCCAACGTAGTAGAACAAGAACTCTCTTCAAAAGTTCCATTTGTGTATTGACAATATCGATAATCAACACAATGAGAAATATGCAGTTACTAATCAAGATTCATTCACCAAAGCTCGCTCGTACATCCATGTAATGATATGTCCTCACGATAGGTCGCAGTCCGACCTTGAGATCCAGACGATTTACTTTCTCCTCGGACAAGTCCGAATTAAGCAATGGAAGTATACCGGCTTGCTGCCGAGAATGTAGTGCTCACCAGCTTCCTGCTGAGGTCTTGGAGTCCCGGGGTAAAACGTCCTCAAGGATCCAACTTTATATAACGTTTGCTTCCGTGGGATCCCGGGGTAAAGCGTCCTCAAGGATTCCCACGTCCGTCTCCTTCGGACTATAAACATCAACTGCCCAGACAACAATATTATCATAACAACGTTACGTATTGTTTTGACGTCTTATTTGCTCACTCCGTACCGGTGCGTTCTGGTGCACATTCGCACGCGACAAGGATGTTGTTGGCTGACCGGAAACGCAGCCTACAGTCGGTACTAGCAAATGCCATAAACGTACAGGCGAGCGCGTTGTGTTGGTCACAACAATCACTAAGCACTTTTTATCCGATACGAGAGTGGCGTGAAAAAAGGTCATTTACTTATTTAGTGTTGTAATTGGAAATGTGCTGGGATATGCTGATGATACCATGTTAACTAGCAGAAAGTGAGCAGGAGTTGCAGGACCTAGTGGACCTAGTCAACAGGCAGATTATCGTCACGACATTAACATTAGAAATATAATTTGGTAAATATTAGGGCTGTACCGAATAGTGATTTTTACTATTCGGCCGAATACGAATAGCTGGACCAACTATTCGACCGAATACGACTACGAATACGAATAGTGAATCATCATCATCATGTGCTTTGCTGACTGGTATGGGTGATAATGCCTCGCCACAATCTGCGATCTCCTGCAGCATGTATTAGTTTGTGTGCTGACACACCTCCATGCCATGCAACAAGACTGTCAAAGAATCTTCTCTTCCTCTATCCGTCCTTCCACATATCTTTCCAGTGGTCACCACGTGTTATATTTTCCCTCATCTTATAACATGGCCGAAAAATGATAACTGTCTCCTTCTGATGTATGTGAGGAGTTGTCTTCGGGCTCCCGTCTTTATCATTTTTTTTGGCTGTCCAGGGTATTTTAAGCATTGTTCTGTAATACCACATCTCTGAGCACCACTCGCCTCGGTTCGATGTTCATTCACTAGTCTTCTTGTAGTGAGCACTGCCAGACCCAGTTCATTGCTGGTTTACTAACCTTATTGTAATAAGCACCGCTCGCCTTGGTTCGATGTTCGTTCACTAGTCTTCCTGTAGTGAGCACTGCCAGACCCAGTTCATTGCTGGTTTACCAACCTTATTGTAATAAGCACCGCTCGCCTTGGTTCGATGTTCGTTCACTAGTCTTCCTGTAGTGAGCACTGCTCGACCCAGTTCATTGCTGGTTTACCAGCCTTTTTTTTTTAGTAAGCACCGCTCGCCCCAGTTCGATGTTCGTTCACCAGTCTTCTTGTAGTGAGCACTGCTCGTCCCAGTTCGATGTTCGTTCACTAGTCTTATTGTAGTGAGCACCGCTCGCCCTAGTTCGATGTTCGTTCACTAGTCTTATTGTAGTGAGCACCGCTCGCCCTAGTTCGGTGTTCGTTCACCAGTCTTCTTGTAGTGAGCACCGCTCGCCCCAGTTCGATGTTCGTTCACTATGCATGATATTTTAAGCATTGTTCTGTAATACCACATCTCTGAGGTTTCAAGAAATTGTTTGGCCTGCCTACCGATTGTCCAGGAACCACAGCCATATGTTAACACTGGATGTATGTAGCAAGCAAGAATTCTTTTTCTAACCTTCAATGACAAAGAAATATTGCATAAGATGTTCTTCATTTTATAAAATGCAGTTTTTGCCTGCCCTATTCTGTTTCTTATTTCAGTAATGCATCTTCCATCTGAAGTTACCCATGTGCCCAGATACTTAAATTTCCTTACTTGTCCCAAAATAAAACCATTGACTTTTATTACATATTTAGGAGTCATTATTTTCTTCGATACCACCATTACTTCTGTCTTCCCACTATTCAAACTGAGGTCCATTCTTCCACTTTCGTGTACAAAATAGATCAAACATCCATAATGTCAAATGTACGCTGAAATTTTACTTCACAAAATGTAGTACAGACTAGTAAACATTTAAATACATTTCATGTTCTGCATTCTTCAGTCAGTCAGTCTGTGGTAACTAATACACAGGAGTGAAATTATTCTTAGTTTTATAACAAGTAACTAAACTTGTAAATTGTCACTGACAGCTTAATTA
>CAJHNH020004335.1:325000-380000 GCA_905116865.2 Candidula unifasciata
AAAAAGAAGTTCGAGAGATAATATCCAGTCAGACCTGCAAACAACTGGTGTCACAAATTGTTAAGAGAAGGCCAGCCAGAGAGATGAATGGAGACGAGTGATATCTGCAGCAGTAAACCTCAAGGGATCAGAATGCTTAAGAAGAAGATGACTATTCTGTGCTACTTTATGTGAAGTAAAAGTTCAGCGTACATTTGACATTATGCATGTGTGTGTGTGTGTGTTTATATATATATATATATATATATATATATATATATATATATATATATATATATATATATATATATATCACACACTATACACTATTGGTATTCGTATTAGGCCGAATATTTGATCCCGTTATTCGTATTCGGCCCAATAGTAAAAATCACTATTCGGTACAGCACTAATTTAATCGCACCTTCATATTCTCGTTTGCAATATCTTCAAATTTGATTTGGGCGAAGACACCCTGAAAGAACGAAAAATGCATGATCTCTCTCTCTCTCTCTCTCTCTCTCTCTCTCTCTCTCTCTCTCTCTCTCTCTCTCTCTCTCTCCCACACACACACACACACACACACACACACACACACACACACACACACACAAACATTGCGGTTGGCATTTTATGCAGTTTGTACCACGCAACTGGGTCGCAGTTTCCCCCACTACGACAGACTTAGGCAACAGCAACTATTGTGTTAATGAGATGGTTATTTCAGTCCATCACAGTGTATGCAGAAACGGGAGTAAGGTAGCCACTATTCGTATTCGGCCCGACCGCAACTATTCGGCCGAATACCGAATAGTTATTAGGTCCACTGTATGGCCCCGAAGCGAATACGAAGCGAATATTCGGTACAGCCCTACTATATACCGCAGCCATCTCTGTCTATTAGCCGGGACAAAAGACAGACGAAGAAGAATTTTACACTATGCTGATGTCACAAAGAGGGTACTTTTACATGAGGTCAAAATCTAGCCACAAGAGGCTTCCAAGCTTCAGACGGTTGTCTTCAAGGTCAAAGCCTGTCGTCTGCTAATTCAGTGTTGAGAAACGTAACTTGACCTTTTTACACCGATGGCTTTGAATTAGCTCACCCCCCCCCCCCCCCCCCCAACCCATTTT
Source organism: Candidula unifasciata (assembly GCA_905116865.2). Lineage (NCBI taxonomy): Eukaryota > Metazoa > Mollusca > Gastropoda > Stylommatophora > Geomitridae > Candidula > Candidula unifasciata. The sequence goes on from CAJHNH020004335.1 coordinate 326,114, forward strand.
CTTTGAGAACCTATACCATCTGCCTGTGACACACATACTGCGACCCCTGTACACACACAACCTTACGTCACCTGACACTGCTAAACATCACTCACGACCAGAAAGCGTCCCGTCTGCTTGCTCACATAACTTCAGCTGTCTGCACACTGCATCCATTGACATGAAACGACTTTGTGAACAGTTATTAATGGAAAAATAAGCTCCCCCTTTCTGTTTGCAGCTGCTTATGTTAAACTGTGAATTTGTTAATGTTTAAAATGATTTTATTTTTCAGCGTATTTGTTAAAGCGTAAATGCAGGTGACTGCTTTTAAATAGCAGAAATATAAAAATATTTTAAATATGCTTTTATTTAAAACGTTTCATATAAGTTAATGCACTAAAAGAAGAAAATAATCTCTTTATATAGTTTATTGGATACAAGAGAATAAACAATTTAATCAATCCTTATTGAGGCGCATAAAGCAGGGACAAACTGTCGCCAGTCAATTCCATCCTGGGCCATCCTCACTAACTACACGTTTGTCGTTTGCATGGGATTGAGTTCACCTCAAATGTTCGCCTCCAAGTACCTCTGGTCTTGCCTCTTCCTGGCTGGCCTTGTGGTGTCAACTGCATTGTCTGCTTCGGCCGTCTCTCTTTCTTCATTCTTAGGACGTGTCTAATCCACCTACATCTTCGTTGTTTTTTTTTTTTTTTCTTTTCTTCTATTTCTTCATTTACATCTTCTAAGTCTGTCGTTTGTTGTAATTTAGAATTGCTGATTTTATCTTCCCATGTGAACAACAACAATCTTCTATGGTGTCGTCCTTCAAAACCTGAGAGCATGCTCTCTTTCTGGCGGTTTGGAAGGCTCTGCCCCATAGAGGAAAACGGTCCTAACTCATGTTTTGTATATTCTGAGTTGAGTTTCAGTGCTGCAGATGTTTGATCTCCAGGCACTATGAAGTCTGTTGAAATCAGCATTTGCCTTTGCAATTCTCTACATGATTTCAACCACTACATTTCCATTCGAGGATTTATTGCTTCCCATTAAGCGAAGTCAGTTACTGTTTTCAAACCTACATTATCTGATACTGTAGGTCTTTCCCTTTTGGAGTTTCTCTCCAGCAGTTTTGTTTTATAAATATTTATTCCTTAACCCTGTCTGTTTTGGTATTTCTGTGATCTTATCTGTTTTTTGTTGCAGATGGTTTTTACTTTGGCTGATGACACAGATATCATCTGCAAAATCCAAGCGTTCCAGGTGTTCGAGAAGTTTCCACTGAAGGCATTTCTGTATGCACGTGGTTGCTTACTTCGTAACAGAATCTTTCACTATGAGAAACAAGAAAAGTAACAGAATCTATCACTATGAGAAACAAGAAAAGTAACAGAATCCATCACTATGAGAAACAAGAAAAGTAACAGAATCTATCACTATGAGAAACAAGAAAAGTAACAGAATCTATCACTATGAGAAACAAGAAAAGTAACAGAATCTATCACTATGAGAAACAAGAAAAGTAACAGAATGCACCCTTGTCGGACTTCTGATGTTACCCTGAAGTTTTCTGTTTCCACGAGTCCTACTTTCACTTTGCATTGGTATCCTTCACAGAGTACTTTGAATATGTTTATAATTTTATCTAGTAACCCATACGCAGCAAGGATCCTCCACAACATTGTTCTATTCAGACTGTCAAGGGACTTTTCAAAGTCTATAAAGTTTATATATAATTTGGCATTCCATTTTAAAAGCTTTTTCCGTAATATTTCTGAAAGGGAAAATTTGATCCCATCAGTTTCTTCCTTTTCTGAATCCTGCCTGATCTTCCAACAAAACTCTGTCTATTGACGTCTTCATTCTGTTGTATATCCCCCTACTGAGTGCCTTTCCCGGTACAGACAATAATGCTATGGCACTCCAATTGCAGTGTGAGAGATCACCTTTCTTCGGTAGTGGGGTGGTTAAACTATCTTTCCAGTCTGTTAGGACCACTTCATTTGTCCACATTTTGTTAAATATTTCATGAAACGCTTTTTTTTTGATGTAAATTCTAGGTCTGCCTTTAACAAGTCAGCACTAGTTCAGTGTTCACCTGGTGCCTTCTCATTCTTCAAATTGCTTATTGCCGTTTCTATTTCTTTAACGCTAATTGGCCTAACATCCATCTGTAGGAGTTGGCCTCAGTTTGCTACTGTTTCCACTTGGATATCTGATGCTAGTTTATTTAGCAACTCGTTAAATTATTCTTGCTTCTGTCAACCTTTCCTTTTACCGTTGTGATTATTTCTCCTGTTGTGCTTTTCAGATTCCCTTCATTAAAACTAAAATATTTCCGACTAAGATTCTTTGTTATTTTTATTCAAGACATGAATTCTAATTTCTCAACGTAACGAGATTGTATAAATGTGAATTTTACCATCCTAAACACAAAAGCGCTGAAATGGATTTGTATTTTCAAGTAAAAGCCAGAACATTCAATGAATTTGTTTATACTCACTCAACCCAAAGACATTGTCCTTTTTTTTTTTAACAATCCCAACACAAGGAGATGTATTCTCTTTCAATTTGAGGTTGTATTATTCTTCATTCTATTATATCAACCAACAATTTTGAATTAAACTGCATTCTACTAATCAACTAAACACACACACATACACACACACCCACACACACACACACACTCACACACACACTCACACATACACACAGAAAGAACAAAAACAATTGAATTAACCTGCACTCTACTCTCAACGCAGGAAGATTTTTAAAAATTTGTATTCTACTATCTCGAATAAAGATATTGAATTACCTTAAATTTAAGAATAATGTTATAACTGGCATTCTATTTTCTAAACTAAGAATATTGGACCTACTTACATTCTTCTAACGTAACTAAGAGCAGTGAATAAACTTGCATTCTACTATCTCAACTTGAGATTTATTTTTTTAAACCACCACGGAAATAACATGCAATTTGTTATCATTTCTGTTAAAAACGGATTAACTTTTATTCTACCATTTCAGTTAAAGTTCTTGTTGAACTAACATGTACTCTATCTCCACACAAGAACACATGACAAAGGATAAATTACAAAATTACAATGTGCCCATTAAAAATACAACTGGCAAATTACATTAAACACAGTAACATCATTTTGTATGCTACACTCTATCTATTTACCAGGCGCTTCAAGTGATAGCACACTCTAGTAACTCTCTTAGAATAATGTTTAAATGCTTATAAAATTCAACACAGGTTATTCCTTTCCCCAAATCTGCCTTAAAAATTAAAGGTAGGTATAAAGGTGTCGAGAGGGTCGACTTTAATGTACCAGGCTTTATCCCACACAGCTTGGTCTCTCTCTTTCAGCTAGCCGTCTGCCTAAAGCGTCGTACAGAGCACGAACTCCATAGCTCCGGCGACGATCTCTATGGATCTCCGTAAAAAAATTGCACGCGCAAACTGAATGGTTCAGCCATGAAACGAATCCTCCACCTTCAGAGCGCGAGGCAAATCGCTAGACCACTTCGCCACGAAGACTCCTGTGTCTTAAATATTACGTTATGCCATTCAATCCTGCTTTTCTGCACAGGCAGAATGTTATGATAGTGTGTAGTGTATGAGTAAGTGTTTTAGTCCTTATTCACGCTGCTTATCTTTTCAGCAGTACCTATTTTACCTTTAATTTTTTTTTTTTTTTTTCAATTTCTTTTTCTTTTGCATTACAAACCCTGGAGGTTAATTTCTGCAAATATCATTCGCAAAATTTATATTCTGTGATTAGCCGAATATGAAAAAAGACGAATATCAAACGAATATAGGAATTAACTCGTGGGCTCGCTCCCTTACAGCCACACTTTTTTCCAAACATGACCTTGGCCACCAGGTCGACCCAGCCTTAAGTAGGTACTAGGTGCAGTCCTGGGAAGCAAATGCGGCCAGTGTGATGCTAACCACATCTATCATCTTGTGCCGTTGGTCTATAAAATATAGGTCTAGCCCTATATATCAATACACCTGAAATGCATGGAAAAGGGTCCTTTACTCTACTTACTATAGGAGATGCATGGAAAAGAGTCCTTTACTCTACTTACTATAGGAAATGTGTGGAAAAGGGTCCTTTACTCTACTTACTATAAGAAATGTGTGGAAAAGGGTCCTTTACTCTACTTACTATAAGAAATGTGTGGAAAAGGGTCCTTTACTCTACTTACTATAGGAAATGTGTGGAAAAGGGTCCTTTACTCTACTTACTATAGAAAATGTGTGGAAAAGGGTCCTTTACTCTACTTGCTATAGGAAATGTGAGGAAAAGGGTCCTTTACTCTACTTACTATAGGAAATGCAAGGAAAAGGGTCTTTTACTCTACTTACTATAGGACATGTGTGGAAAAGGGTCCTTTACTCTACTTACTATAGGAATTAACTAAAACATGATTTAGCCTCGAATTTTGGTTATCTATTCTTAAACAATTTTACACGAAAATCGAGGTCGAAAATTATTGCAAACATATTTTAATTACATAATAATCATTGTATTTAGCATTGCTTTTTCAAAAAAAAAAAAAAGAAAGTTATTAGTCCTGCTTTCTGGTGACATTCTGGTGACATAAATATACGTTTGGCTTTTTTAAATACCCAAATAACATTTCACAATTTTTTTTTTATTTTGCGGAAAAAAGTAGTGACTATTATTTGGATGATGGAAAAAAAGTCAGCTTCCATTATGACATCAGGTAAGCCACTTCTGGTGATTCGTGTCCTGACGAATCATCAGCATTTCCAGACGATTTATCAGCAACCGTTTGTTCAAGAAATTACCCAGTGTTATTTGCTTTGTTCTGGGTTTTCCCCCTTACTTTCCGAAAATGCCCAAACACATCATTGTGAAATAAACTGATACGCTGATTAACTATAACGATGTTTACAAACCATTTCTCGGTGAAACCCTGCATCCCCCCCCCTCCTTTTTTCCCCCAAGCGGACAGCCATTTCTTAACGTCGGCACTTGGATCTGACCCATCGTCTTCTTCGTCTATGGCAGCCAGGTCGAAGAAGGGACGAATATTGACCTTTTTTGGGCAAATATCAAACACAAATGTCAATTTTTTTTTAAAAGTCTGACTTTGGACCAACAAAATTTTTATTGACGTTAGAGAATTTTGGGGTTTCGCAGTATTGGCTTGACTAACATTTTCAGTGGTTTCAGGGCAGAAATCCAGTCTGGTACAATAATAACATCGTAAAAAGTATCAGCTTATTTCTTTTAAAGATGTATTATATACTGTGCTGCATTTAAACTATGTGGCCAGATTTCTTTTGCATACCCAGGCCAAACATGAAATAAATAACAACACACCACGCGTTGCGATACCATGCTTAGAAAAAAGCTGAACACACACGGTGTGCTGTTTGGGACAAATTAAACTAGGAAATCACTTGCCCCAACAGCTTTCCCATCTTCCAGGGGGTTGACGGTATCCCTAGTTCTTCTTCAGACTGTACCTCACAGCTGATATCCAGCTACACTTCTTGAGGAATTATACGTAGATTGTTTTGTCTGAGCTGATCGTTTCGAAGTTCAAAGTATTCAGCACGTCCGATTTGTTGACATCTGTGAGAATGTCTCTTTTACTATTTCGTTGTTATCATACTTGGCTGGTATAGTTTGTTACTATTGTCCGTTTTTGTTACTAATGCCCGCGTTTGTTACTAATGTCCTTGTCCTTGTAGTACCAGAAGATCTCTGAAGCTTCCTTTCGCTGAGTTGCTTAAGTCTCTTTCGCCAGCCATAAAAAATTGTGTTTTTGTCGGCAACATAATGCATATTAGAGTGTGTGACTGTATTTTGCTAATTAATTTATGATTTCTAATATAATATATCTATCACTGTATTGATTTCAGTGTTTATCAAATGCTATACGTCTACTGAGATTCAGCCTTATTTTACTTCTCGACAAATAGGTAACTTCTAGAACAACCCTCTTTAGTTGCGTTTGGCCTGGAAGTGTTTAGTGATGCATTCTTTGCTTCTCCTTAGGGACTCGGCAATACACTGACAATATTTAGATCTTCATATCTGCCCTTTAGTCTGCTATGAAGTATAGGCCCTCAACTAATTCACGCCATAGCGTCCTATCGTTTACTATCGCATGCAGTTCACCATTTGTCCACCCCATATTTTAGCCCCAGGAAGCCGCCGTGGTCTGGTGGCTAGACGCTTGCCTGTGGATCGGAAGGTCACGGGTTCGGGTCCTGACAGGGGCCTGACTTTTTCCCAAAATGGCCTTGGCTCCCAAGTCCACCCAGCCATAAGTGGGTACCTGATAAAGTCCTGGGAAGTGAAAGTAGCCGGCATGATGCTGATCACTCACCCACCAATTGCCATTTGGTCTATAAAATATAGCTTTAGCCCGATTTCCCAAAATACGTGGATTTGTATCATGGTATGGGGCGTTGCAGGTCGACCCAGCCTAAAATGGATACCAGGATGACTGTCCTGGGGAAGTAGAGGCGTAATGCTGACTACATTACCCACCCAGTGCTGATTGGTCTGTAAAAAATATGGGGTGCTCTTCCCATATGCCCAATGAACCTAAGGCATGAAAAGGGATCTTTACTTTTTTACTTTTGCTATTTCCCCAAGGTGTGGAAAACGGTACTTAAACTTACCTAAATGTTAGCCCCTCTCTTTAGTTCCTTTCTCCGTTTTGGCTAAGCCTCTCTTTATAGTGTTCATGTGTCAAGAAATTCTAGTTATTGTATATTATTTAGATCTACGAAGGTTTAACGTTCTTTGTTTAGTTGCAAAGTCCGAGTACTTTGAAATCCAAAACCACCAGCAGATTGCTGTTCTTCTCTGGAGTTTGTTCCTCTGTTAATCTGACGAGTTTGTCTAATGTCTCTGCTTGACCCCTGACTATTTGATCGGTCGTAAGAGTCTACTGTGTCTTGAGGAACAGTATTAGAGAGTGATCCATCAGAACCAGTCGAGTAGTTCAAGCTCTCCGTTTCTGTTTGTTGGTTTCTTTCTTCTCTTCTTGGAGAAGCGCCTGCGTTGTGTTGCGATGAAGCAACTCGATCCTGATGTTGTAACCATCTTGCACATGGTTGTCTAGCCATATGATTTGCCCTTAATTCGCGAGAAATAAAGGATTCTCCACAAACACATTTATATTCCGTCCTAATTTGAAGTGAAGCCATATTTACCTCAAGGTCCACAAGTTCATAATCAATACCTGGTTTATTTGTGACATTCGAGGGTTGATCTTCATCTTGAGGGTTAGAAATGTGGCTTAGTTTAGGACAATTCTGTCGATGGTTATTCAGATGAGAGTAAGAAATAAATGTCTTTCCACATACGCACCGCTCTAAATGTTCTCTGAAGTTGTGCTCCGTTGAGACGGCAGAACCGAGAAATAACTTACAATCTGTTTCTTTATGTCTTTTCAGTGATTCTTCAGAATCAAACCGTCTGCCACATGCACACGCTACAATTGTTGCTATGTGTTTTCCCTTTTTGGTGTCTTCTTGTACAATGACCGGCTTTGTTACTTTATGTCTTGTACCCGTTTTTGCTTCTCGATAATGACCAGGTTTTGCCTGACAGTCTGTGCTTTGATGTTTCTTCAGTGTTTCTTCAGAACTAAACTGTTTATCACACTCACAAGTTGCAAGTTTCACTTCGTGGGTCGTTTGTCTACCTTTTTGTAAACCTGCACCATTGGCTGCACCTATAATACAATCTGTGCTTTGATGTTGTTTCAAAGCATCTTCGGAACAAAACCGTTTATCACACACACATTTAACCAGACTTACTGTGCGTTGTGTTTCTTTGTTGCCTGCTTGTACACTGACCCCCTTAGTTGCATTTTTGCCCAATAAATACCCTTTATTTGAGGCAAATGAATTAGACCTGGGAAGCTGAACTTCAGCTTGATCTGCTGGCACAGTCTCTCTGGGCCTGTATAAGGCACCAGGCTGTATATGTTCTACCACAGGGTCCTTAAGAACCTTTTTCTGAGGGTTTGTCGCTTGCCGTAGTTTAGCTTTAAACCTTCCTTCGGCTGCAGTCGGAGCATCACGACCCGACAGAAGTGGCCGCTGCTGTTGAGTACTAATGCCAAGTCTTAAACTGCAGTCTCTACTTTGATGTTTTCTTAGTTCGTCAAAACAAAAAAAACGTTCCCCACATACACAGGCTGTACGAATTGATTTGTCTTCTATCTGTTGTTTCCCGTCTTGTAAACTAACCTGTGTGGCCGTATCTTTGCCCCGTGCATGCTTTTTACTTGTGTCGAACAAGTCAGACGTAGGACGTTGATTTACAGTTTGTTTTGCTGGTGAAGTTTCTAGGAATTTCTGTAAAGACGTGGTTTGTTGGTCTGACGTCCTAATATCTCTGTGTGATGTCTGTCTCTGTGGTGTCAAAGTTTCCCTGTGTTGCACTACACGCTGATTAAAAACAGATTCATCAGACTCTTTCATTTGTAATTGCTTTGTCTTGGACCTCGTTCTGGATGAGATTGGGCCACTATCATCAGGAAGGTTCAGATTGTTTGTGGTTGGATAGTTGATCATTTTCACAGTATTGATCTTATCATCATTCAGAAAATCTGGAGAGAAAAAAAAAACAAGAAAATTACGTTTAACATTCCGGGGGGGCATTGTGAAGTGACCCAATCGACATCTTGAATTTAATACATTTCACTTACACTAGATGCAACACTTGATATTGAATGGGTGTAACTAGATACAATGTTACTTTATTTTCGGCCCCTGCGGCTCATACATTATGAACACAGACTCATAATTCTAGGGTACCTGCTTCCATTCAACTGCAGGGGATTCAGCATAGGTCTGCTTTTTTCCGTTTTTTTTTTTTTTGCTTGGCTTTGATTTTCATTAAGAAAAGAATAAATAAAACTCAGACCACGTACAATTCGCTTCTACATAAGCTTCCGTTTTACTGTGTCAATGGTCTTTGCGGCCTTGCTTGTTTCCTTCTTTGTGGCATATAGTTATGTTTGAGTGTTTCTGTCATTTTGTGCCAACCGTGTCTGTCGGGCTCCGGGCCGGGGAGGTTTCAGTTATTCTGATGAGAGCTACCTGTTAGTCGAGATAATGACTAGTCTGCATTAGGGTTCCACTTTGGTTTCCTCTGTAGTTCGCTGGGTCGTCTGAGCTTTACTTAATGGTCTATGGGTCATTCATCCTCTTCTTATGCTTCTTCTTTAAGCTTTTGGCGTCTTGCTTCTGCTTTGAGTTCCGACAGTCGGCTAGTTCTTGACTTTCGTCTTTTGTCATATTTCTCCAGATTATTTTCGGGATTGTTTTTTTTAAATTCGGCTCGAGTGTTTATACAAGCTGAGTCCCATACTATAATATATATAATGGCATCCGTCAGTCCCAGGGGACTATGGAGATGTGCCGCTGGCTTTGGAAACAGCATCTGATGTGACTGTAAAGTCCAATACGGGAATGGCAGTCTTTGCCACACAGGATACACACAAAAGCAGATACTCCCTCGTTGTGAGGCAGTTTTACTCTCCGGTGCCTCCTCTCCACAGCTCGTTGTGTTCGGTTTCTTTCAAAATGTGACAGTCCATCTTTCACTTTCTGTCTCCATAGTAGTCGATCTGCAGCTGATTTTTCCCATGTCTCTGTGCCTATGTTGGTATCTATTAGGTCACGTTTGCATACATCTTTATAGCGCAGCTTTGGCCTTCCTGTAGGTCTATTCCCAGTTACCAATTCACCATATAGGAGATCTTTTGGAATACGACCATCCGATACTACGTGTATCGATACATGTAAGAACTCAGTGACCTGAAGCGCTGAGCTTCAGTTTTGTATTTGTCATCTTCATCCTTCCGTAACAAAGCCTGCTTTTGTTTTAACAAAACAGTTTTTCAAAATTGTCTAAATCTTACTTGCCTGTTGATTCAATCCAACATATACCTAAACTCTCTCTCTCTCTCTCTCTCTCTCTCTCTCTCTCTCTCTCTCTCTCTCTCTCTCTCTGTGTGTGTGTGTGTGTGTGCGTGCGTGAGTAAGTGCGTGCGTGCGTGCGTGTGTGTGTGTGCGTGAGTGCGTGTGTGAATGCGTGCGTGTGTGTATGTATGTGTGTGTAAGAAGTTTGGCGTACTCTGCTGCTCATTTACTTGTGACCTGTGTCAGAGTCAGACACGTGTCAGATATTTTACTGGCCAGACAGAGTTGTAATTTCTATCAGAGATGCGTCAGTTAAGTCATTTTGTGTATTATTGTTCGTACTTGTGGTATTGTAAAGTTAGTTAAAGTGGCATTTTAGATGAATGTAATGTACTCACAGAGAATCCATAGACGCACTTGTCGTTTGTGTTTATTATATTCTGAAGCTGATTCGTTCTATTTTTCGTTTGGTTTTGTTTATGGAACCATGTTACACTAAGTCTGAGCTGACTGAGTTGATTCAAGAACTGACATCACAGCACTTGGGATATTCCCATAAGCGCTCCATCCCCATCTTTAGCAGCAAGCGCATAGTTTCAATATAGTGGTGCCAGTAGCAGTCTGGTTATATGTCCGTCTTGTCTTCTCTTTGACCGTCGAGTATCGGCCAGATCCCATCGTTATTCCTCGCTGCACCACTCTCACCAGACTGTGATGATCAATATGCTTTTCCAAATTGTACACAAAAAGATATAAAACCGAACGAAAGGTAAATCAGCAAGCTTCACAATATAACGAACCCAAAACAAAACGTGAACATTGCGGCTATGGAGCCTTCATCAGCACATACATAAATAAAACAATACTACACACATACACAAAATAGCTTAGCTTAGTATCTCGAAGCGGTCTGGTCGATGATTTGTCAGTAGACTGGCGAGGCACGTGGGACCGGAGTATAAATACACCTCCCCCCCCCCCCCCCCACCCCCGGTGAATTGCACGGGCCGTAACTTGAGGGTTTTAGATAAAACTGTGTGGGCAGTTTAATTCCATAGGACTTAAGATTAAACTGTGTTGGCAGTTCAGTCTTGTTGTTTATGTGCCCGAAGTGAAAATAAAGCGATTTTGAAGAGATTTTACACGTGGTCCCAGAGGTCAACCAGTGTTATGTTGACTGCCCCATCCACCGAGAATCCCTTCGCGTATTAATAAATTGGCCTAGGACCTTGACCGCCCCCGCCTCCTCCCACCCCCCCCCCCTTTTCACGCCTACGACTGAAAAGGATAGTACGCTTAGATCAGTGGCTCTCAACTTTCCTATTGCCGCGACTTTTTAATACAGTTCCTTCATATTGTGGCGCCCCCCATACAATTATTTTCCTTTATAACTTCAATGAATATGTGTTTTCCGATGGTCTTGTGCGATCCCTGTGAAAGAGTCGTTCGATCCACACACAAAGGGGTCGCGACCGGTAGGTTGAGAACCGCTAGCTTAGAAGAATGGATCAGTGAAAGACCTGCGTCCAACCACAGCTTTCATCGAGGCATGTGACTTCAGTTTGAAATCACCTCAGATTTCTAGATATCTTCGTAGATGGAAACCACTGGCAGTGACAACAAAGAATTAATTTCCCACCTTCCCCGTTTCTGTTCCGGGGCGCTCCAATGTTGGGGGGGGGGGCGGGGATTGGAATACACCAACAAGCTAGTAGTAAGAGTCGACTAATTGGGAGCTTCCTTCGAAGTCAGAGTGCATCTGCCTGGGAGGAAAGGAACCAGCAGTCTGCATACAAATAAGCCAGATCTGTGGAACAGATTAAACGCAACACTCAGGTTCTAGAACAAGACTAGAGTCCAGAGGTAAACAATCTTTCCGCCCTAGTTTACAGGATCTATGAACAAACATCTCCCACCTGTAGAAATATTGAGAGCCATGTTCCCTTCACCGCCAGATTGTGAATAATATTCTGAAAAAAAAAAATATTTTAAAAATATGGTTACAATTAATTCGTTGTCTTTGTGAAATCAGCTCAGTTTTACAGATATGACTCATTCGTGTGCAGACTGCTGGTTCTTTGCCTCTCAGGCATAAACACTCCGCAGTCAACCAGCTATCCCCGAGAGGAGAGCTATCAGTTACATTGTGGTCTGTGTTCCTTTGCACAATAGTCTTGGCTTATATAAGTGCTCGCTACCAAGTAGCCCTGGATACGGGCTCTTCCAATGTTGATGTGACGACTGCTCCCAACCATTGGCGGAGCGATAAACAGATCAAGGTTTGGTGACAATCACAGTTATTTGCGTTTTAATTTCTCTCACACACACACACACACACACACACACACACACACACACAAACATTTACACACACACTCTCACACGCACTAACGCACACACACACACACCTGCGAGCGAGCCTACGCACTCACGCACGCATGCACACCTCTCCTTGGGCATGAATTAACCTTATAGGAGAAACTTGTCTGGTATCTTCACAGTCAGGGACCCAAGACTCCAAGAGAAACTTGTCTGGGATCTTCACAGTCAGGGACTCAAGACTCTAGGAGAAACTTGTCTGGTATCTTCACAGTCAGGGACTCAAGACTCTAGGAGAAACTTGTCTGGTATCTTCACAGTCAGGGACTCAAGACTCTAGGAGAAACTTGTCTGGTATCTTCACAGTCAGGGACTCAAGACTCTAGGAGAAACTTGTCTGGTATCTTCACAGTCAGGGACGCAAGACTCCAAGAGAAACTTGTCTGGTATCTTCACAGTCAGGGACTCAAGACTCCAAGAGAAACTTGTCTGGTATCTTCACAGTCAGGGACTCAAGACTCTAGGAGAAACTTGTCTGGTATCTTCACAGTCAGGGACCCAAGACTCTAGGAGAAACTTGTCTGGTATCTTCACAGTCAGGGACTCAAGACTCTAGGAGAAACTTGTCTGGTATCTTCACAGTCAGGGACGCAAGACTCTAGGAGAAACTTTTCTGGGATCTTCACAGTCAGGGACGCAAGACTCTAGGAGAAAAGGGGGCGGCGGTGAAGGGGGTGGGAGGCTGACGCTCCACTCCAATTAATTTCCTAATGAGGCTCAGCCGCCCTGACTCCTTAAACTGTGTAGAAGTTATCTTTTTTTTTTTTTTTTAATTTGTGTTTGTTCCTTACGCATAAATTAAAGTAAATTTGTATATTTATTTACCTTTATCACCCAGTCCTTCAGAAAAAGAAAATGGGCTTTTGAGCTGAAATGCTATAGAAAAATTCTATGAATATCATGGACAAAGAAAAGGAGAAAAACTGACATCTTGAAAGATCTCAACATCAAGGAAGACTGGCTAATAAAAAGCATCCTATCTCGGAACTTTACATATTTTGGTCATATCAATCGCCACGACGGTTTTGAAAAAATGATAGCAAAAGCCATGATACCTGGAAGAAAGGGCAGGGCCAACCACCATGAAGATGGGCACAGGATATAAGTGACTCCTTGAGTATGAAAGTACATGAGGCGGGAGAGCTGGCGAGAGACCGAGTTTCTTTTAGGCAGACTGCGATGAGAGCGACGTTCTGCAAAGGACCAGCTACATGATGATGATGATTTGTCTTCCAGTAAATTATTATTATCAGACATTTAAACAAGCCTTAGACTCGTTGAGATTCCCTTCTTCAAACAGTTTGTAAGAGGGCTGGGGGAGGGGATGGCTAACTTTACGTTGCATTGATGCCCATATTCATAGTTATGACATTATAAGTAAATGACCCGTTTACACGCACTGTGATGAAAAAAGAGCATGTGGTGGTATCTAATATGTGTATACACTAGTCGACACTAGATGAATGATGCAGTCGATACCACGTCGGTCGCGTATATTTGCCAGAACACTAGCTAACTGACAATTCTCAGATAACGGCCCTGGCATTCGCCGGCTATTGATTCTCTGGTCCCACGTTTTGCCTAACTCCAGTGGCAAGACATCAATGTAGCTGCTTAGGGACACGTCAGTTAAGTGATTTTTTGGGTATTGAGTGTATTGTTTGATTTATGTATGTGCTGATGAAGGCTCCATTGCCGCAACGTTTCCGTTTCGTTTGTTATATTGTGAAGCTCGCTGATTTACTTTTTGTTCGGTTTTATATTTTTTCTTAGCTATCTAAAAACACACCGCAGACAGGTGTCCTATTTGCTCACACATATTTACTTCCGGAAGCAACATGCACCACATACCTAGGTGGTTGATACCAATAGCTTCAGCGTTGATACCAATAGCTTCAGCGTTGATACCAATAGCTTCAGCGTTGATACCAATAGCACCAGCGCCCCTTTCGTCATCCTCATTATCATCCACATCATCAACACAGAGGTTGCCGACACTTTGATTGGCATTATCATCGTCATCTGACGAGTCAAGTTTCTTCGAGTCGCCCTCGGCCTTCATTTCTAAAAGAAACAAACAGGAAGTGCTATCACGACAGGCAATCTAGTATTACATGTAGTGAGTCGAAAAAGTGAGGCAGGCACAAACATCTAGAAAGTTCTTCTCCTTCTCCTCCTCATCCTTCTCCTCATCTCTCTTTCTCCTTCTCTTTTGCCTCTCCTTCTCCCCCTCATTCTGCTTCTTCTTCTTCTTCTTCTTCTTCTTCTTCTTTTCTTCTTCTTCTTTTTCTTCTTCTTTTTTCTTCTTTTTCTTTTTCTTCTTCTTCTCCTCCTCCTTCTTTGCTTCCTCCTCCCTCTTGTTGTTTTCCTCCTTCTTCTTCTTTTCCTCCTGCTTCTCCTTCTCCTTCGCCTCTCCTTCTCCTTCTCATTGTTCTTCTTCTTCTCCTTCTTCTCCTTCTTGTTCTTCTTTTTCTTCTTCTTCTTCTTCCTCTTCTTCTTCTTCTTCTTCTTCTTCTTCTTCTTCTTCTTCTTCTTCTTCTTCTTCTTCATATTCTCCTTCTTCCCCCTCCTCCTCATTATTTTCTCATGTGTTGTTTACATCTCTATATGTCACTAATTTTCGCATCCAGTTAAAGAAAAAAAAAATATGTTGCAATTCCTATTCTGTTTTTGACTTCTATGACATGTCTAAAATATTATGTCATTATATGTTCAAGATACTAGAAACTTGTAACCTTTTCTAAATTCTCTCCCTTTCCTGATTGTTACAGGAGTTCAGTAAACAAATTGAGATCAAATAAACAAAAAACAGGGACCACTTTATCAGACACAACATCATAGAGCATGCGACTAGTAGTTGTCAGTACAAGTATACCAGTTCAACCAGAGGTTCTCAAACTGCCGGTCGCCAACCTTTTTTGTGTGTGTGTGTGTGGGTCGAACGACCCTTTCACAAGGGTCACCTGAGACCAATGGAAAACACATATTCGTTGATATTATCAAGGACAATAATTGTTCGGGGCTTGCCACAACATGAGGGAACTGTATTAAATGTTCAAGGCGTTAGGACGGTTGAGAGCCACAGACTTATACGATCACATGTATTGTTATCACATTGGCCACCAGGTTACCCACTGGCTGGCCCGGTAGACGACTTCGTCGCCGGTCGGTACAGTATTTGGGTCTGTCTCCTTTGATGGCATCAACACTGCAAAAGTCCTTTTTAGGGCTACTTGATGGCCAGCAATGTTAAGTCATTTTAAAAGGCACAAATTAACATAAGTCACAATTATAACCAAACGCTCCTCCTTCGGGGATGCTGGCTGAACGTGACAACCCCATACCCTCCCTCCCCCCACCCCCACCCCCTTTCAAATCGGATCGGATGCATTGTTGTCACATCTATGTCAAACAAGATACCACTGGGACACACGAAACAATAATTAACAACACAGACAGCCCAACTAAACAGCATAATGGCACTACACACAGGTTGTCCTACTAAACAGCATAATGGCACTACACACAGATAGTCCTACTAAAGAGCACAATAGCACTACACACAGATAGTCCTAATAAACAGCATAATGCACTACACACAGACAGTCCTACTAAACAGCATAATGGCACTATACACGGACAGTCCTACTAAATAGCATAACATCACTACACACAGATAGTCCTACTAAACAGCATAATGGCACTACACACAGATAGTTCTACTAAACAGCATAATGGCACTACACACAGACAGTCCTACTAAATAGCATAACATCACTACACACAGATAGTTCTACTAAATAGCATAATGGCACTACACACAGATAGTCCTACTAAATAGCATAATGGCACTACACACAGATAGTCCTACTAAACAGCATAATGGCACTACACACAGATAGTTCTACTAAATAGCATAACATCACTACACACAGATAGTTCTACTAAATAGCATAATGGCACTACACACAGATAGTCCTACTAAATAGCACAATGGCACTATACACGGACAGTCCTACTAAATAGCATAACATCACTACACACAGATAGTCCTACTAAACAGCATAATGGCACTACACACAGATAGTTCTACTAAATAGCATAATGGCACTACACACAGATAGTCCTACTAAATAGCATAATGGCACTATACACGGACAGTCCTACTAAAGAGCACAATGGCACTACACACAGACAGTCCTACTAAACAGCATAATGGCACTACACACAGATAGTCCTTTTAAACAGAATAATGGCACTACACACAGACTGTCCTACTAAAGAGCACAATGACACTACACACAGACAGTTCTACTAAAGAGCACAATGACACTACACACAGACAGTCCTACTAAAGAGCACAATGGCACTACACACAGACTGTCCTACTAAAGAGCACAATGACACTACACACAGACAGTTCTACTAAAGAGCACAATGGCACTACACACAGACTGTCCTACTAAAGAGCACAATGACACTACACACAGACAGTCCTACTAAAGAGCACAATGGCACTACACACAGACTGTCCTACTAAAGAGCACAATGACACTACACACAGACAGTTCTACTAAACAGCATGATGGCACTACATTTGTCTGACTTACTTATAAAGAAATCAAAATCCAGTTTCTGTACACACTTTCGGTAGTTTAGCTTCCACAAAGCTTTCAGCATTCGCCGGAAGAAGTGCTTTCTTCGAGGGATTATACTCAGTATATGATAGTTTGCTGCAAGGCTGCCCTGATTACGAAACTCCGCTTTAACCTAAAACAGACAGCAGAGAGTGGAAAGCAAATGCACGTTTTATTATAAATCTATGTTAATCTTAAGCTTTCAATATTAATCAGTCAGTCAGTAGCATGTTCTTTGAAGAACCTTGCTCCCTTAACAACCCTCGGCAAAATTTGTCGATCACAAGCAAGATGTTCCGCGTCTGATACACCCATTTATAGATCATCCGCCACATCCTGCACCCATTTTCTCGGTGCCTGTCCTTTTCCTAACTTCCCAGGCATGTTACCCTCCATTATTATTCTTTCTAAGCTTTCGCGACGTTTCAAGTGACCAAAATATTTCAATTTTCTGTTTAATTGTCTTTAAAAGCCAACCTTCTTCAATATTTAGTTCTTTAACTATGGCCTAGAGCAAGAGGCAGACCGAGAGTACGATGGATAAACAATATATCAGAGATCCTGAAGCAACACGGACTAACAACAACACGTGCAACACACCTGGCATAGGATAGAAAACTGCGACTCCCCACTACGCTGTGAGGCAATTGTGGACAAGACAAGACAAGACAAGACTATGGATGCATTTGTTCTTTTATTTACCCATGATACTCTTGGAACCCGTCTATAAAATTTGTATTGAATGGCATTTGTGCGGTGTTCAACTTGTTTAGTACGTTTCCAGGTCTCACAGGTGTATGTTGCAAGGGGAAAGATGCATGCTCTTAGAAATTTAATTTTTCTGTCCCATTCATAATTTGTTTCGGTTGGTTTAGTCGTTATTGAAGAGCAATTGATAGTGGTCGTTCAATTTCTTTCATTGTGTCACCATTTTTGGCAATCAATGACCTAAGATATTTAAAATTGTCCACATTAACATACATTTCTTTCTCCATAGTAGTTTTATCTGTATGCATTTTCTTTGCTTCTGCTTTGTTAAGATATAAGTTGTGATTCTCTCTATTTCTTTCAGTTGAGGTTATTAATTTCTCTATACCTGTCTGTGATGTTGATAGCAATACTGTATCATCGGATCTCTGACATTTCTCATTATATTTTTGGTTTACAGATTAAACAAATAGGATGACAGCACGCAGCCCTGCGGACTCCTTGCTAGATGTCAAACCAGTCTGAAAATATTTTAATAATGGCATCCGTCAGTCCCGGGGGACTATGGAGATGTGCCGCTGGCTTTGGGAACAGCATCTGCTGTGACTGTAAAGTCCGATGCGGGAATGACAGTCCCTGTCACACAGGATACACACAAAAGCAGATACTCCCTCGTTGTGATGCAGTTTTACTCTCCGGTGTCTCCTTTCCACAGCTCGTTGTGTTCGGTTTCTTTCAAAATGTGACAGTCCGTCTTTCACTTTCTGTCTCCATAGTAGTCGATCTGCAGCTGATTTTTCCCATGTCTCTTTGCCTATGTTGGTATCTATTAGGTCACGTTTGCATTCATCTTTATAGGGCAGCTTTGGCCTTCCTGTAGGTCTATTTCCAGTTACCAATTCACCATATAGGAGATCTTTTGGAATACGACCATCCTCCATGCGGGAGGCATGTCCCAGCCAGCCCAGACGTCTTTGCTTCAGTATACAATACATTGATGGTATTTTTGCTCTTGTGAGCACACATTCGTTGGAGACAAGGTCTCGCCATAATATACCAAGGATGCGTCTCAGACAGCGCATATGGAAGGTATTCAGTCTTTTTTCCTGTGGAGCATAGAGAGTCCAGGATTCGCAGCCGTACAGTAATGTGCTCAGGACACAAGACTCATAAACCTTCATTTTTGTATTATCAGTTAGCTTTTTGTTTGACCAGACTCTCTTTGTGAGATTTGCAAACATAGCAGAGGCCTTTCCTATACGTTTGTTTAGTTCTGCATCCAGAGAATGATTGCCTGAGATACGTGAGCCTAGGTACTCAAACTAATTTACAGCCAGCAGCTGATGGTCATACACACTAATGTTTGGTGGATTTCCAACATTCAATCCCATCACTTGTGTTTTGTTCAGACTGATGGTAAGACCAAATTCTTTACAAGCATTTGCAAAGCGATTCGTCAGGATCTGCAGATCATCCTCTGAATGTGCCACAATGGCTGCATCATCCGCAAACAGAAAATCCCGGAGGCATTTCGTGCGCACTTTCGTCCTTGCACGTAGCCTGGACAGATTAAAAAGATTGCCATCTGACCTCGAACGGAGGTATATCCCCTCAGTTGCTGTCCCAAATGCACGCCTCAATAATGCGGTAAAAAAGATGCCAAACAGCGTGGGAGGATTAACACTGACAGAGGATCTTGTGTAGCTCAGGAAGAATAGCATCCTTGGAGCATTTTAGGATCTCAGGTGGGATACCATCCTCTCCTGGGGCCTTCCCTGAAGGAAGCCCATCTACTCCCTCACCGATTTCTGTGACGGAGGGTTCCGTGTTAAGTTCACCCATGGTTGGCAGACACTCCAATGCATTTAAGGCCTCTTCACATACAAAGATGCTTGTAGCTAATAGCTCTGAGTAGTGCTCCACCCAATGGTCCAGCTGCTTTGTCCGATCCTTTATGATTTCGCCCGTGGTTGATTTGAGAGGGGCAATCTTTCTTTTTACTGTCCCAATAGCCTTCTTGATGCCAGCATACATTCCCCTTATGTTGCCAGTAGCTGCTGAGATATGTATCCTCTCACAAAGTTTGATCCAGTAATCATTAGCGCAACGCCGTGCAGTTTTCTGGACTCTAGACCGAATGGACCTGAGCACTTGCAGATTTCTGATATTCGGCTGGGTTTTATATCCCAATAAAGCCTTGTTCTTCTCCTCTATTATTTGCAACATTTCTTCCTTGTGTTCCTCAAACCAGTCCAGTGATTTAACTTGCCTCTTACCGAACACGGACATGGCAGAATCATATAAGGCGTGTTTTAGATGTTTCCATCTGTCACTAGCATCCTCGTTTGGTGGGCCGGGCAGAGCTGTGCTCAGGATTTTTATAAATTCTCCTACTTTTCCAGGATTACGACTTTCTCCTGTGTCAATGTGGGGCCGTCCTGGCCTCTTCGCCCGATGTATTCTGCTTGGGATTAACTTCACTTTGCTGCACACAAGGGGGTGATCTGTGTCACAATCTGCACTATGATAGCTGCGAGTGACCTTAACAAGATGAAGGTGACTGCGTTTAGTGAGGATGATGTCAAGCTGGTGCCAGTGCTTACATCTGGGATGTCTCCAAGAGACCTTGTGCTGGGGCTTCAGATCAAAAAAGGTATTTGTGATGCAGAGGTTGTGAAGACAGCATAGCTCAAGCAGCCTCTGTCCATTTTTATTTATTTTTCCTACTCCAAAATGTCCCATACAGGATGGCTATGAGCTGTGCTCAGCGCCCACTCTTGCATTAAAGTCACCCAAAATGAATAGGGCTTCCCTATCCGGGACTTCGCTAAGTGTGGAACTGAGTTCCTCGTAAAATTTGTCCTTGGAGTCGGGAGAAGAGGGCAGGGTTGGTGCATAGGCACTTATCGGAGTGACTGATCAAGCTCTTGTCTGGACCTGAATTTTAAGGATCCTTTCTGATCCTCCTGTAGGTGGTGTGGCAGTTCCAAGCAATCGGTTCCTAATCGCAAAGCCTACGCCTTGTTCCATGGACTCCGAAGATGGTTTTCCCTGCCAGAATAATGTGAAGTCCTTCTCTTTGATGCTACCTGAGGAGGAGAGCCGGGTTTCCTGTAGGGCAACAATGTCTACGTTCAAACGGAACAGTTCGTTGTTAATGACTGCAGTTTTCCTTACATCGCTCATATGCTGCAGGTCGTCCAGAATACCAGGTGTCATGGTCCGCACGTTCCATGTGCCCAGCTTTAGAGCTGGGAATCTGATTTTTTTACTTCTTTGTGTAGGTACAAGGATTACAATCCGTACGTCGGGTTATCCCCTAAGCCCTGTGCACCCAACAAGGGAAACGGATCGTGGCGGGACAACACCTTACTGACTGGGGGCTGCCCAGCTGAGGCGGGCGGTAGCTGTCCAATGAGACTACGATGGTCTCTCCCACCGTCGGAAACAACCCCTGGCGCCTAGCTCTACGCCAATTGAGCAAAGGCTTATAACCGGTGACTGTTGTTTCCCGTGTTGTGTCGAAACTGTTAAGCATCGCTGGAGTGACCTCTCCAGGGCACAGGCCAGGGCGTTTTGATTTGGAGTACAGACTGTTGCCCAGGCAGCAAGTACCCCCTCTCTACGTCGCCGGTGATACCAAGGGAAAGGCAAAAAACCAGTACAACTTGGCCCCGAGGACGTTGCAGGAATTGCCGGAAAAGCACTGTATACAATGCTAAACCGCCTTAGGGATTCCAGCTCCGGATTTTTCCTCAGGGTTTACTCCCGAAGCGCTTTCCCAAAAATGGGTATGGCCACAAGGCAGTGGAGGTATGTAGTCAGAGTTTACCTTCTCCTTGATGAGCTGCACTCCCGTGCTGGCGAGCCTCATATGCCCGTGGTTTGAAATCAGAGTTTTCCTTCTCCTAGATGAGCTGCATTCCCGTACTGACGAACCTCATCTACCCGAAGCGTCTGGTTAAAGCGCCAGAGACCCGCTTTCGCCCCTTCTCCTGTTAGTTTAAACATCTCCGCCACGAGAAGGCCAGGAGTTGGACTTTTGCTGTCAGAGGCTTTGAGAGACGCATGCCTTGAGGGTATTTCATGGAGACTGAGAGCTTATCCTCAGCCCCGCCCTCGGCGTAACAGCATTTGAATATATTAACATTCTGACTTATTTGTTATACTTTCTACTATAGGAAAAGTAGCTGATTTAGGCATTACAAACGCAGTCTCGTCTTTCTCGCATAACGGGTTATATTGTTAATTTATTTATTCATTCGATCATTCATTCATTCATTCATTCTCGTGTTGTACCATTACATGTCAAATAGGGCTGGCAGTCCCTTTTAAATATAAAGCACCAGGAGCTGATAGATTACCAACAGAAATAATTCAAGCAGCAGGTGAAAGCAGCATCAGATGGCTTCACAGAATATTCAATGCAGCATGGGTACAACAAACGGCCCCTATTGATTGGCAACATGCAATAGTTATACCATTGTGGAAGAACAAAGGAAGCAAACGAGAATGCGGTCAATATCGAGGCATATCTCTTTTAAGCCATGTTGGCAAAATGTATGCCAAGATAATAGAAACAAGACTGAGACCAGTGATAGAACCACAGCTGGCAGAAGAACAGATGGGATTTAGGAGAAATAGAAGCTGCACAGATGCAATCTTCACACTTAAACAGTTAATAGAAAAGAACATTGAATACAATAAGAACTTATTTGTGGCTTTCGTAGACCAGGAGAAGGCATTTGACAGAGTCGACAGACAATTATTATGGAAAATAATGGCAAGATATGGAGTAAGCGAACACCTCATCGAAGTGTGCAAAAGTTTATACAGGGATTGTAGAAGTGTAGTTAGAATAAATCAGGGAACATCTCATCCTTTCACAGTGACATCTGGAGTAAGACAGGGGTGTGTCTTATCACCACTGCTGTTTATCACCTACATCGACAGTATATGCAAGAATGCCAAGCCCATGAATGAAGATCTTAGTAAGATCAACGAATTACTCTTTGCAGATGACCAGGCCTTGATAGCAGATACAGCCATGAAATGGCAACAACATCTAACATCCATGAATGAAGAATGTAAAACAAATAATATGAGAATCAACACTGAAAAGACAGAAGTAATGTCAATAGGAAAAAAGAAGACAGATCTAAACATAACAATAGAATACAAAGGCATTAAACAGGCATCTGAGTTTAAATATCTGGGAACTACATTTACCGAAGATGGGAAATTGGATAAAGAAATTGACATTAGATGCAGTAAAGCAAACCAAGTATTGGGACAGCTAGCCCCCCTCTTACAGCATAAGACAATCCCAATCAGCACAAAGAGACATCTTATTCAAAGCATATTTATTCCAACTCTGTGCTACCAGTGCCAGACATGGTCACTCACAACAAACCATAAAAGAAAATTAGTAACCACAGAAATGAGATGTCTGAGAAGGGCTGTAGGAGTGACCATAAGAGATAAGATCAGAAATGAGATCATAAGAGAACAAGTCGGCACAGAACCAATTCTGGATTACATACAAAGACAGCAAGTGAAATGGTTTGCCCACTTAGAGAGAATGCCTTGTGACACCATACCATACAAAGCATACATGGGAAGAGAAGAAGGACGTAGAGCACGGGGTAGACCAAGAACAAGATGGAAGGATAACATCAGAGAAACTCTACAACAGCACGATGTGCCTATGGTCGAGGCAGCCAGAAGAGCTAGAAACAGAACCTTATATCTCCCTCGACACCCACAGCGGTAAAAGAGGAAGTGAAGAAGAAGAAGAAGAAGAAAAAGAAGAAGAAGAAGAAGAAGAAGAAGAAGAAGAAGAAGAAGAAGAAGAAGAAGAAGAAGAAGAAGAAGAAGAAGAAGAAGTCCCTTTTGTTGTATCCTGTATAATCAGCTCAATATCATGGATGGGAACCAGTCCGTCACCCCTGGCCTCCCTCATGAACGTTCATTTTGGGGTTTCTTTTGGGTTTCCTCGTCCTTTTCCCACTCTGTCTATTTCCTATTGCAATGCCTGTTTGGTTATTCTCTGTTCGTTATCTTCTCAGGATGTGTCCAGCATAGCGCCATATTTTCTGTCTTATAACTGTTGCTGAAACTAGTGGTTGCCCAGACGTTTCTTTTATTTCTTCACCCTTTTTTAATTCATCCCATTTTATTTAAAACATTTTTCTCAGGAATTTGTTCTCCAATGCATTTAACATTCGTTCCATTCTTTAGTGGTCTCCAACATGCAATGGCATATGTTTAAAGACAAAAACAAATCTGAAATAACATTGGAATTAAAAAACGGTTCTTGGTTACAAAACCATACAATTTAGTGTTTTATGTTTTGTTCTGTCTATTTAAAAGTTACTGATGATTTGCCAGTGTATGTCGTAATGTCTTTCTTTGTATTAGGTAAAAAATAAAAGGCACTTTTCCACGCCTTTAGGCGTATAGGGCATATAGGGCTAGACCTATATTTTTATAGACCGATCGGCACAAGATGGGTGATGTGGTCAGCATCACGCCTGCCGCCTCTACTTCCCGGGACTGCTTCTGGTACCTACTCAAGGCTGGGTCGACCTGCGATTGAAGGTCATTTTTTGAAAAAAGTCCGGCTCTGCCAGGGAGTGAACCCACGACCTTCCGATCCACACGCGAGCGTCTAGCCGTTACGTTTCTCTGTATTTCCTGCACTATAAAAATTACTACCTAAACAAGTAAATTACCTGTTACGTTAATCGCTTTTGTCTCTAGTGTTACATCTGCTTGATCTGTTGTTCAGTTTTTTAATATATATTTGTCTCTTTATAGCTTATTTTTATTCAAATCGTTGATTCGTTATTCGCTAAAGCATGTTTTTCGTTGCTTGTAATTGGTGTTTTTATTTAGCAGAACAGTGTTATTAGCCAAATCGTAATATTCCAACCGTGTGTCAGCCAGTCGATGTTTATGTTTCTAACATAATATGTTCTCAAGGGTATGCCAGACAACAGAGGAGATATACTGTTTTACTCCAGTTTCAACTTTAAACCATCATATAACCCTGGCATATGATATCACAACATTTAGTTTGAGAATGTAGGTAGAGGCGGTCACCGTGGTCTTTTGATAGCTTGCCAATAAGCTGCACACACAAGTGCTGTTGTAATTGATTCGAAAAAGCATGTTAAAAAAGGTGGAGATATGTACGCTACGCCCAGAGAGACATGCATCGTTACATAGGTGTAGGGTAGTTACCGTCCTTTGGATTGTCTCACCAGGGTCATACAAGAGTGTTGGAAAATGAACAGTCAGATAGACTGACTATTTCTGCACTCTTGTCTCGTATACTGGTGCAGGCCAAGCTAGATGTTGTCGCGGCTCTTTGAAAGCGAGTAAACATTACTGAGGCACAATCGGATTATCACGGTCTGAAACGAACTGTGCAACGGAGAGTGTTCATGGGAACTGGCTGACACTCCACACTTAGTAGAAAGGCAAGACGGTCATACAATCAGACTGCTTCTGGTACCATTAGAGTCTGACCTTTTCAGTGGCTGCTGAGGATGGGGACGGAGTATATATGGGAATCTCCTGAGTGCTGTGATGTCGGTT
This sequence comes from Candidula unifasciata, assembly GCA_905116865.2. Lineage (NCBI taxonomy): Eukaryota > Metazoa > Mollusca > Gastropoda > Stylommatophora > Geomitridae > Candidula > Candidula unifasciata. Next base: position 351,362 of record CAJHNH020004335.1, read on the forward strand.
CTTGAAACACAGCTAAACACAACTCTTCAAACCAATCACTTAAACCATCATATGTTCGCACTGCACATTATGAACCTTCATGTATTGCATTATTAATGCTGCAGTCGATTTGGCATTCGACCCATTTGTGTTTCTTTCGACAATGATATTCCCTGTGTATGTCTCAGAGCTCCATTTTAGATTTAAGAGAAAAGACGCACTACACCTTAGTAAGGATCTAGTAAATGGCGACTAATTATGGATGTTTTCTTCGAAGCCTGAGTTCGTTTTGCCCGAGAAGCAGAAAACCAACAATCTGCATACACATAAGCTAGTTTTGTAAAACGGATCTGCGATCAGAATTTATGCCCAGCAACAAGTTTAAAGTCGAGACGTGGACGAACAACTAGAACTTTCCGCCCCAGTTTACAGCCAGTGAACATTAAATAAAAGAACAGGCGAAGAAGAGAATGGTATGTGCTTTGAATCAATGTTCGTCTTATTCTTCCTCCTGGGCATCTTCCTTTTCCTAGGACATTTCTTGCCAATGTCCGTCAATGACTAGTGATTATCTTTTCGCCTCTCCTGATAATGTTCCCAAAAAATCTTTACTTTGTGTGGCTTATAACGGTAGATATACCAGTGGTTGTACAGACATTTTATCCCGTCTTTAATCCGTTTAAGGCCAATTTCAGCATTTGTCGTCCGTAGCTTAGGCGTTGCGAGTCCGACTCAATTCAAACGTACCGCGATCGAAACCCACTGCTGGCTGCGTGGGTTTTTATTATGGTATGGTCGTCGCAGGTCGACCCAGCCTAAATTGGGTACCAGGACGGTTGTCCTGGGGAAGTTAAAACTGCCGGCGTAATGCTGACCACATTACCCACCTAGTGCCAATAGGTCTGTAAAAATATGGAATGCTCTTCCCATATGCCCGATCTACCTAAGGCGTGAAAAGGGATCTTTACTTTACTTTTACTTTAGTTTCAACATTTGTTTTTGAATGGAATTATGTTCCTTCTGTGTCTGTAATGTTTTCTTACTCTCCGGGGCATAGGTTAACAATGAAATAAAATTACTATTCCAAACATTTATTCAATTTTTCAACTACATAATTTAGAGTATTACATTTTGTTTGAATTGTTAAAAGCTACTCTTGCCTTGCAAATTCGTATGATAATTGTCAATGGTAAATTACTGAACGTAATACTGCCTAGTAAAATTACCACTAGAAAATAATTACTAAGGTTTAGTTCTGTAAAGGATGTGCAGCTTACTGATATAGTGACTAAGCTGGTAAACCGCAGTGGCGAGGCGTGATTAGTTCTCATGTAAAAGCATTTTAGACAGCGATTACATTAAAGACTTATCACGTGACATTTTCCATCATGATGCTTCGCTTTTGAGAATATTTGTATTTGTGTGGTTAATAGTTGAGCTGCCATGTCTACGCTTTTCTGCCCAACACATCCGATTTCAGCACAACACATCCGATTTCAGCACTCTCCTAAATAACAACTCCTTAAATGCGGGAATTCGTTCCCTAACCCCCAATGACCTGGATTTATTGCATAAAACATGAGTCATTTTATAAAAAGCACTTTTTGCCCATCCGGTTTTGTACTTTATCTCAGTGATACATCTTACATAGGATGTTATCCATATGCCTAGATACTTAAATGTCTAAACTTCTCTTAGATTACGCGTTTGACTTTTAATTTACATTTATGCACACATCGATTGTCTATAGTTATTTGATTATTTTGTGACTCATTGTCCATCATTCGAGCACATAAAGTAGAAACCGCTCACATACAACATTAAAATAAGCAGATTGCCCACTCACACACCTCTTGGTATTCTTGAGAGGTCAGCAGTTGTTCTTGATAAAATAGTTCACAGACAAGCTCAGTGTCCCATTCATGTGCCATCCGTCCTCGCTGCAGATTGATTTGTGCATGGTGGCTTATATGATTCCGCAGAGATTGTGTCGCGCCTTTGCACAAAATGTCATTGATTAATTCGTTTCCTGCAACAAGAAAACACTGCCTTGACCATTGACACGAGAAAGGTGGATTTGAAGTGGGAAATGTGAGGGGCGGACGTGATGCCTGAAATGTGAGATATAGATTGATGTGTTGAATATGAGACATAAACTTGATGTGTTGAATATAAGATGTGGACTTGATGTGTTAAATATAAGATGTGGACTTGGTATGTTAAATATGAGATGTGGACTTGGTATGTTAAATATAAGATGTGGACTTGATATGTTAAATATAAGATATGGACTTGATGTGTTAAATATAAGATAAGGACTTGATGTGTTAAATATAAGATAAGGACTTGATGTGTTAAATATAAGATAAGGACTTGATGTGTTAAATATAAGATAAGGACTTGATGTGTTAAATATAAGATAAGGACTTGATGTGTTAAATATGAGACATGGACTTGATGTGTTAAACATGAGACATGGACTTGATGTGTTAAATATAAGAAATAGACTTGATGTGTTAAATATAAGATATGGACTTGATGTGTTAAATATAAGATAAGGACTTGATGTGTTAAATATAAGATAAGGACTTGATGTGTTAAATATGAGACATGGACTTGATGTGTTAAACATGAGACATGGACTTGATGTGTTAAATATAAGAAATAGACTTGATGTGTTAAATATAAGATATGGACTTGATGTGTTAAATATGAGACATGGGCTTGATGTGTTAAATATGAGATATGTACTTGATAGATGGAATGTTAGATGGATACTTGGCAATCGAACTTCAGTTTTCAACGTTTCTGGAACACGTTGTTGGCCCTAAACAATTTGCATGACAATTTCATCAACAGTTATAATTCATCATCGTCATTACTGTCCGTTGTGCTGTTATGTCATATAAGGTCACAGTCTAATCCTTCTTTCGCTTCCCTCCATTACATTCACTTTGATATAATGGACGGAGTTTAGCTCAGCACTTTTGACTTCTCTCGTTAACATTGGTTTTAGGGATTGGTGCGTGTGTGTGTTAGTTGTGTGTGTGTGTGTGTGTGTGTGTGTGTGTGTGTGTGTGTGTGTGTGTGTGTGTGTGTGTGCGGATATGATCTCGTTTCCTCAATCCCTCTATTTTCCTTTTCATCGCCTTTTAGATAATTTTCTTTTTTTTTTCCTCGGGATGTATCCAACTTCGTTGTTTTATAACCGTTAAAACTAATGGTTGCAAAGACATTTTTTTACTTCTGCTTCGCACCTCTTCAATGTATTCTATTTTATGTTCATCAATTTCCTCAGCGCTTTTTTTTTTTTTTTTTTAGTGTTTTGTTCAGGTTTTTAAAAGCTACTAATGCTTTCGTGTCATAATTTGTTCCCTCTCCTGACTATTAAAATTGCTACTTTAATAGGTAAACTGATGTTTCTTTAATACTTTTTTGTGCCTCCAGTCTGCTTGGTCTGTTATGGCTGTCTTTAAAATTATTTGTCTTTTAGTAACTTATTTTTAGCCCCACTGTTGGTGCAATATTTGCTAAATGATATTTTCTCCCCGCGTTTTTTTGGTATTCTTACTTTGCAAAACAACACGGTCAAAATGGATACTACACAGGGGCACTGTTTGGAGCCGAGGCAAATATTTTGCTTCTGCCGGACCGTGGCCGATGCATTTTTGCTCCATTTGTAGACTGGATATAGTTTCGTCGCCCAGCTTCTGAGTTGACTGCATAGCGTGACACTGTGAGCTGCGGATTACATTTGGAATGTTTTTTCGACTGTGACCAACGTGGTGGAGTGAATTGTAGAAAATGGCGCGACCGCGCCTGTCGTCGCAATGTTGGTGGTGCCCGTATGTGGTTAAAATTGATGGCGTGAGCAACTGCTGATCTGTTGGTGACTTCTGCTACCATCAATGATGAACTGCATCTATAATGTCGGACTGTCTGTGTTAGTACTTCGGATGGCTACCGTATGCTTTAATGCGTGTGTATGCTAGATATGCTGAGACAGCAGTCTGTCAATCTTTCCACAAGGGACTGTGATAAACATTTTGTGTGTTTTTCGTTGGCACAGGAGCGGAGCAAAGATGGGGTGACCCGTTTGCTATGAAGCTGAAACTAAGACTACCAGACTACCAGACACCGTCTGCAAAAGGTAAAACTTTCAATTGTGTATATAAAAAAAAAAGTAAAGTTCCCTTTTCACGCCTTTCGGCGCATCGGGCATATGGGCAGAGCGTCCCATATTTTTACAGACCATCAGCACTCTGTGGGTAATGTGGTCAGCATTACGCCGGCTGTCTTTACTTTCCCAAGGACAGCCCATCCTGGTACCCATTTTAGGCTGGGTCGACCTGCGACGTCCCATTCCACGATAAAAATCCACGCAGCCTGCAGTGGGTTTCGATCGCGGTATGCTGGCTTACGAGTCGGACTCTCAACGCCTTAGCCACAGACCCCGCTAATTGTGTATATACTACCTGTTAATGCTGGTGATTCAACACTGTTTTTGTTTTTTTCCTACCACCCAGTCAAAAATTTTTTAATAAAAGGAGAGATGCGCACTACAAACTCTTGATAAAGTCTTGATAAATAACTTAAAAAGTAATTATTACTCATTTTAGTCAGGAGGGAGGGGGGACGCCAGGGTGTATCAGCAAGAAGCTCGCCTGCGGATTGGACATTTCTCCAAACTGACCTTGACTCCCAAGTAGATCCGGCCTCAACCTGGTACCAGGTACAGTCCTGGTAACTAAAAGCGGTAGGCGTGATTTTGACTTCATTACTCACCAAGTGCCGATTTGTCTATAAAATATAGGTCTAGCCCTATATACCCAATACGCATGAGGACGTGAAAGAAAGTCATTTTGTTCAACTATTATTTTGTATTGGTATACCATAGCATTCCAAAAATGTCCCTTAGTGATGTTCTATGTAAAAGTAAAGATCCCACATCACGCCTTTTAGACGCATCGGGTATATGGAAAGAGGGCCCATATTTTTACAGACTAATCGGCACTAGGTGGGTAATGTGGTAAGCATTGCGCCGGTCGTCTTTACTTTCCCAGGACAGCCATCATGGTACCCATATTAGGCTGGGTCGACCTGCGACGCCCCATACCATGATAAAAATCCACGCAGCACGCAGTGGGCTTCGATTGCCGTACGTTGGAGTTACGAGTCGGACTCGCAACGCCTAAGCCACGGACGCCGCAATGTTTTATGTAAGCTATCAAAATATTTCTAAGATCAATGAAATTCAAAATAAATGGTTGCTTTTCTTCTCATGCAGAAATCATGAACTAGAGAAAAGAAACAAAATTACAACGAATTTTGTACATACCTTCGCTCCTCTTCAATGCTTCTTTGAAAACGCTCATTTTGGTCTTATCTCTAGAACACAGTATAGCATTTATAAACCTATCAGCGGCCCTTTCTGACATTTTTCTGTCATAGCGGGATTTGATTTTGCCTTGCTCGTCTTCTGCAATAAATATATGTAGATTTGTTAGCAGGGACTACAGGAGACTTCGTGGTGTAGCTGTTAGACGCTGGTTTGCGAATCCGAAGGTCGTGGGTTCAGGTCGTGGGACATTTAAAAAAAATTACACTGGCTTCGAGGTCGACCCATCCTTGAGTGGGTACCGGGTGCAGTCCCGGGAAGTAGAGGCGGCCGTCGTGATGTTGATCACATCCCCCACTGTGTGTGGACTTGTTTATAAAATATAGGTCTAGCTCTTTATACACAATACGCCTGATGGCGTGGAATGGGGTCCGCTACTTCACTAGATTCAAAAGGAGTTAACAATTTAGGTTCAGTTCGCATAAGATGACTGAATCCGCTAATGTCTGTATCTCTTAGTATGCTGAATATGATATACTTTTCTTGCATTTCTTTTATTGTCGTTCGCTTTTCCTCCTTACATAATTATGATTCTTTTATTGATATCAACATTAAGTAAAGTGTCCCGTTGTTTTCTTCTTCCTCTTCTCTTCCACCTTGTACCTCATCGAAGTGTCGGGAGGAGATGTAACATTCGTTGATGAGCTCTGCCAAGAGCGCTAGTAAGACTGATGTTTATTTCTGTAACTCTGTTCCTAATGCCATCACTCCATATTCTGCGAGGTCTTCCCTTCGCTCTATACCCGTTGTAACGTTTTAGTTTGGCTCGATGTAGCAGATAGTACAGAGCATTCTTGTTAGGTGTCCAAACCGCTTCATTTGTTGTTCTTTGATGACCTGTAAGACTAGCTTTATTTCTAGCATTTGTCTGATTTCGTATTCTGTCTTTCCTCGAAATTCCTGCAGCTCTTCTAATGCATTCCACCTCTGTTGTCACAATTTTACAATCATTGGGGGATTAAGTGTCCACGTTTGGCACTGATAGCAAAGTGTTTGCCAACACATAGTTCTGATAAGATTCACTTTAGTACTCCTAGGTATCTGTTTGTGTGTCAACAGGGGAGATAGCTGCCTCATTACTTGATTAGCTTTGGCACATCTCGAGCTAATTTCTCTGTCCAGTTTTCCGTCGGATACTTAGATTCCCCTGTTTGTCCTAAGGTATTGTTTTTTAATTTTATTTTTAAACTGTCTTTCTGTCTTTTTATCACCATTGTCTCTGTCTTCGTAGTTCGTATTTTGATATTATAGTCCAGGTGTCGATAGTTCTAAATGTCAGGTATCGCATCTCTCTCTTTCAGTTGTTCTAAAGGTGACACCTCCTTTATCGCTTGTTTAAATGTCACAAAATCCTACACCAGTTGTTCTAAATGTCATAAATCTTACAACAGTTGTTCTAAATGTCACAAATCCTACACCAGTTGTTCTAAATGTCACAAATCCTACACCAGTTGTTCTAAATGTCACAAATCCTACACCAGTTGTTCTAAATGTCACAAATCCTACACCAGTTGTTCTAAATGTCATAAATGTTCAATCAGTTGTTCTAAATATCCCAGGTCCTCTATCATTTGTCCTAAAGGAAAGTCAAATTTTTTATGTCCATTGTTCTGAATGTCAAATTTCCGCAGTCAATTGTTTTAAATGTCACACATTATCAGTCAGTTTTTGTAAATATCATGCGTCTCTACCAGTTGTTTTAAATTCCATTTAATTTCGACTGTTTTCGAGAACATATGTTTTCACATTGAAACAACTTCTAAATTTGTACCGAATATGTTAAAACTATATCCAACGATTAGGGCTGTACCGAATAGTGATTTTCACTATTCGGCCGAACACGAATAGCTGAACCAACTATTCGGCCGAAGACAAATACGAATAGTAAATCATCATCATCATGTGCTTTGCCGACTGGCATGGGCGATTATGCCTCGCTACAATCTACGATCTCCTGCAGCATGTATTAGTTCGTGTGCTGACACACCTCCATGTCATGCAACAAGACGGTCAAGAATCTTCTCTCGGTGTCTTCCTCTATCCCTCCTTCCACAGATCTTTACAGTGGTCACCGCATGTTCAATTTTCCCTCATCTTATAACATGGCCGAAAAAATGATGACTGCCTCCCTCTGATGTCTGGGAGTAGTTGTCTTCGGGCTCACGCCTCTTTCAAAACCTTTTGGTTGCTCGTTTTGGCTGTCCAGTGTATTTTAAGCATTGTTCTGTAAAACCAAATCTCTGAGGCCTGAAGAAATTGTTTGGCCTGAATACCGATTGTCCAGGACTCACAGCCATATGTTAAAACTGAATGTATGTAGTAAGCAAGAATTCTTTTTCTAACCTTCAATGACAAAGATATATTGCATAAGATGTTCTTCATTTTATAAAATGCAGTTTTTGCCTGTCCTATTCTGTTTCTTATTTCAGTAATGCATATTCCATCTGATGTTATTCATGTGCCCATATATTTAATCTTCTGTACTTGTCCCAAAATAAAACCATTGACTTTTATTACACATTTAGGAATAATTATTTTCTTTGATACCACCATTACTTCTGTCTTCCCACTATTCAAACTGAGGCCCATTCTTCCACTTTCGAATAGTGTAAAAAATTGATTTTAAAAAAAAAAAAAACATCCATGATGTCAAATCTACTCTGAAATATTACTTCACAAAATTTAGTACAGAATAGTAAACATTTAAAAACATTTCATGTTTTGCATCCTTCACTCAGTCAGTCTTTGGTAACTAATACCTAGGAATGAAAATATTTTTAGTTTTATAACAAGTAACTAAACTTGTAAATTGTCACTAACAGCTTAGTTAATCCATGAAAGCGGCATAAGCTTTCAAATATTAATTTTTTAAAAACACCTTTGTTCCATGTTGTCAGCATTAAGGCAGCTACTTGTCTCACTAAAGTTTTTTCCAGATGTACTAAACAGACGTTCACTTGGTAGACTCGTAGGTGGTACATAAATATAACGCTTTGCAGTATGAACAAAGGTGGGATATCTTGACATGTTTATTTTCCACCAGTCCAGAAAAGGGTGTGAGGTAACCACTATTCGTATTCGGCCCGACCGCAACTATTCGGCCGAATACCAAATAGTTATTAGGTCCACTATTCGGCCCCGAAGCGAATACGAAGCGAATATTCGGTACAGCCCTACCAAAGATAGATGTTATGCACACGGAGGAGAGAGATTAGGAGGATGGCATGGAAAAGAATATAAGGACTGTGGTAAAGTTGGTTGTTGCCGTATGCTTCCCTGAGAGATAAAAGAAAAGAGCAAGTCGACAGGCTTGAATTATAAAGCTAACAAGGAGAGTGAAGAAGAAGTCACAGACCAGGTTGGTAAACTGAATGCTCTAAGAGAAGAAAAACGTTTGCATTTATGGACTGAAAGATTCGATGTGGATTGAGGATTATTTCTAAACTTAATGAGCAGTAAAGAGCAAAATAAGAACTGTCCGTATATTCTTTTTTCGCGTTCACTAGTAATAAATTCCGGTAGAAAGATGTGGGTGTTCGTCCACTTCCGGACTTTAGTCTTCCTCTAGAACATGAGTTGCGCCACACACATTTGCCAGATTTGGCTTATTTGTATGCAGGTTCTTGGTTCCCTGCTTCTGAGACATATGCTTGTTGGGGTTGCAGTGGGTCTGTTCTTGTTTTCCATACAATAGGGCTCCGAAACCCACACAGAAAGACTGACTATTTATTCAAACTCACCTGAGATTATATCCTTGAATGAACAACTGTTGATTAACATACTCATTACGTTGAGGTACTTCACTATGTGACTCCTGTTTTTGTTCAGAGCTTCTTCAAATTTAGAAACACTGTCGAAAGCGTCAAGAAACCTGTTTGGAAAAAAAAACGGAACAAAATAAGGGCTACTGAAAATATATCAGATGGTGGTTATCAGTAATCAGTCAATCAATCAGTTGCCATTTGCACAATTCAGGTTGACTGTAGTGGCTATACAATACCGTCTGTACCTCATTTTGGTGGTATACTTTCTCAGACTGCTGTTCGTACATCTCTTAATGCTGTCATCGTACGTTTTATTTTCAACATCTTGCTTTCTTCTCTTGGACTTTTCCCTCCAGTGAAGTGTTGTAAAGGATGTTGTGTCCATATCTGTAGGCCGACATAATGCTTCGGCCGAATTCCCCTTCCGAGAAAATGTCTTGTTATACAGTACCGGTTCTTTATTAATATTTTACTCCAGATGACGTCACAGGACAGTCCAACATTTTAGAGGGTGGTAAGACTGGCTTTCCCGGCTTGCCCATGCTTTTAACGATCCAAACACATATAGAACTGGTCCTAACCCCAACCCACCTACGTCAGACGAAAGAGTGCAGCCTAGGTTCCACGCCTGCATGCAGCCTCTCTACCACCCCTTAAAATATTAGACTGTCCCGTGACCTGTAGATGTTCCCTCTTTGGGGTAGAATATTAATAAAGCACCCACAGTACCATTTAACAGAACAATATTAGCGTATATTTAATTGGGAAATATATTTAGGAAAGCCGTGTGGCTGTTTATTAACGGCTCTCAGTTTTTGAAACTCTTTCCTGGCTACTGACTAAAGAGATAGAGTATAGAAATGTCTCAGTTATGTCAGTTCATTAATTCATTCATTTCCTCACAGCCGTAATATACTGAGTTGCAAAGAATTAATTGTACAATTTACTGTCTGGTATATTTCGCTGTATCTCGTCAGGTGCCTACTACAGTAACAAATGACTGAAGTGAAGCAAATAAATGTATGCTATAACTGAAACACAAAATCGACTACATTTAAAACTAACTGCCCGTTTCATCTTGGCAAACCCAGCTGAACGACTATGTCCTTCTGTCTGCATTATTCTGGACTAACTGACTTATCATCGTGACGTCCATGTAGCGAAACAATCTGCGGTTATTTTGCTAATTATAAACTGCCTTTCTGTGACCAAGAACTTGCTAGTAAACAGCATCCTCTCCCGAGAGCTGGGGTATTTGGGACATGTGAAGCGTCATGGTGGTCTGGAGAAGGCGGTGATGGAGGGCGCAGTTTCCGGAAAACGAGACAGAGGCCGACCTCCAAGATCGTGGATACAGGACATTGAAGATGCATTGGCTATGAAAGCACACAGGGCTGGAGAAAAGGCTATGAAAGCACATGGGGCTGGAGATATCGCTTTGAAAGCACACAGGGCTGGAGAAAATGCTATGAAAGCCCACAGGGCTGAAGAACAGGCTATGAAAGCACACAGGGCTGGAGAACATGCTATGAAAGCACACAGAGCTGGAGATGTGGCTATGAAAGCACACAGGGCTGGAGATATGTCTATGAAAGCTTACAGGGCTGGAGATGTGGCTATGAAAGCACACAGGGCTGGAGATGTGGCTATGAAACACAGTGCTAGAGATGTGGCTATGAAAGCACACAGGGCTGGATATGTGGCTATGAAAGCACACAAGGCTGGAGATGTGGCTATGAAAGAACACAGGGCTGGAGATATGGATATGAAAGCACACAAGGCTGGAGATGTGGCAATGAAAGCACACAGGGCTGGAGATTTGGCTATGAAAGCACACAGGGCTGGAGAACATGCTATGAAAGCACACAGTGCTGGAGATGTGGCTATGAAACACAGGCCTGGAGATGTGGCTATGAAAGCACACAGGGCTGGAGATGTGGCTATGAAAGCACACATGGCTGGAGATGTGGCTATGAAACACAGGGCTGGAGATGTGGCTATGAAAGCACACAGGGCTGGAGATGTGGATATGAAAGCACACCGGGCTGGAGATGTGGATATGAAAGCACACAAGGCTGGAGATGTGGCTATGAAAGCACACAAGGCTGGAGATGCGGCTATGAAAGAACACATGGCTGGAGATGTGGATATGAAAGCACACAAGGCTGGAGATGTGGCAATGAAAGCACACAGGGCTGGAGATTTGGCTATGAAAGCACACAGGGCTGGAGAAAAGGCTATGAAAGCACACAGGGCTGAAGATGTCGCTATGAAAGCACACAGGGCTGGAGAACAGGCTATGAAAGCACACAGGGCTGGAGATGTGGCTATGAAAGCACACAGGGCTGGAGATGTGGCTATGAAAGCACACAGGGCTGGAGAACAGGCTATGAAAGCACACAGGGCTAGACAACAGGCTATGAAAGCACACAGGGCTGGACAACAGGCTATGAAAGCACACAGGGCTGGAGAACAAGCTGGAGAAAGAAAGACTTTTAGGCGTGCCCGAAAAAATGGATCTGTCCGATCAGTCATCGTATGCTTGCGTAGTTACTAGCGAGAAAATATGAGCACCTATGGATCTATCCGGATCAATCTATGTTCTGTTGTTTGAACGTATTACTGCTTGTTATTGTTTAGAATAGACAGACCTCCAGCCTTGTGTACATCCTGGTCGCAGTTAACCAACTATTTTAACTTGTAGAACACTTTTTAAGATCACTTGCTGTGGTGGGGTCTGTCATGTCAACCGCATCCTATGTCTCACTATGTTTAGAAGTGATGTTAAGGAGCGGAGGGAAAAGGGACAGATAGCAAAGAAATTCAAAGCAAAGAGATATTTTAACAGCTACGCAATATCTATGCAATAATTTTTTTATGTTGACATTTACTGTAATGCCCCCGCCCCCCTTTTTTTCAAATTTTAAATTGCCATCTACACGCATGTTACCGTCTAAATGTAGCTAAAATTTTCTCAAGCGAAATACAAAAGGAGTGCTTAGCGTGCCGTTTAGGGATCGCAGTCGCAACGTATTATTTGATGTTCTGTGACTCTGATAGGTGATATTTATTGAGTTAAGTTTCTTAGATGAATCTACAGTCAACACTATCCCCTCACATGGAAGTTAATCAGACAAGAATTGATTTTCTCATTAAATGCAACACGAATAACTCGCTGAACCTTTATGTTTGTGCTGGGCAATGCGGCTGCTCAAGCCAGTGAGTGTGCAGATTATCTGGCGGACAAGGCGTGGTTACCACAACTGGCCTGGTACTAGACAGCGATGTCATTAATACCATGCGAGCTGCATAGCGCAAAGAAGATCACAGCCAGCCAGCAGGACTCAGCAATCTTGTCCAGGTTTGGGGACGTGGGGGTGCTAGCTGGAGTAGCCAGATATAAACATTTCACAGAGGGCACATGACGAAGAAGGTGATGACAGTAACGCAAGCGTTCGCCTGGCTCGCAACACGAAAACTACACCCGCGTATGTATACTCAGTGATTCAATGAATTTGATCCGGAGGGTTCAGGCAGGTTCGGTGCGAAGTCAGTGGCGTGAATCATTACAGAAGTCCACTGTGCGTGGATTCACCTTTATTTTAGTTCCGGGAAACGCAGGCGTCGATGGAAATGAAAGAGCTGATATGTTGGCTGAATCCGCTATCGTTACTAGAGGTCAGCCTATGGATCATGCTGATATTATTAATGCCCTCAGAGAAATGGGAAGGATAGAGGACTTTGGGGGCAGTGAATCCACATCACTTGCCAGAATGGTAGACTTGGGAATTAAGATTGGCACAGCAAAAAAAACACAAGACACACCCGAAGACTTGTTAATCAACACAGAACTTGTACTATTAGCCATCGGATGTTGGGGTTCTTACTGAGTGGAGGATCTGAGCACTTATGGACATGTCCGGAGTGCAATAAGTATAAACCAACTAACTAACTAACTAACTAACTAACTAACTAACTAACTAGCTAACTAACTAGCTAACTAACTAACTAACTAACTAGCTAACTAACTAACTAACTAACTAACTAACTAACTAACTAATTAGCTAACTAACTAACTAACTAACTAACTAACTAGCTAACTAACTAACTAACTAACTAACTAACTAACTAACATGATGTCTGATTAACAAAACAAAAACGGGGTGATCATTGGTTTTACTCGTGTAACGCTATTGACGAGGAGCATTTATGGATCTGTCTGGTTTGCTGAGAGGATAGGCCTCACTCATCACCACTCACTGAGGGGAGTTACGTTTGATTGTGAAAGTACCTAGTCAAGAGCTTCTTCTTCGTTCACCGGCTGTGAATTCTGTCGGAAGGTCCCGGTTTATCGTCCGCTTGGACTTTTGGCTTTTACCTGGACCTGAGTTTTGAGTGTACAAACGTTTTACTGGCTTTTGCCGCTTCCTGCCTCAAGGGCAGATGTACTCCGACTTCGAGGGAGTCAAACTAGGCCATTCTGTCGGTAATAATAAACACCCAAATTAGTTTATATAGGTAACATGAATTCGAAGAAAAATAAATTACTAAATTTAGAGCATAAGGTAACAAACATTATCTAACTAGTTATTACGTAACATTCATTCTATTTTTCTTATTTATATTATTATTACTATTATTATTATTATTTATTGTTCTATAATATAAAGTATTGAACATGCTTTATTATAGCACTATTTGATGACATATAATGATGTTTCTTACCCTTCTTGCAACGGTGGATTTCCTTCAGCCATGACTTGAGAAGGACCTTACGAATTATATCAAGAACCCAATTACGTAAATTACTAATTTTTTTTTTAAATCAGCACTTCCCTCTATACAAGATTAAGAACCATTGCAGATGGAAGGCGATGACCTCATGCTGTATCCTCAGCAACCGATTCAGTCCCGACAACAGAGTGTCAGATCCGAGCTGAAAACTAAAACATAGAAGACAAAAAGTGAGTACTATATAAGGTTCATTATCGATCGAACGACAGCAGGGACACCTACACACAGAAAAACACTGGAAGGGAATGGGGTGAAGAAACCTCAGCACCCTACCCCCGTACACATTTCTCTAGGCAACGTGTGGGGTGGGGCGCTAAAGAGGATTAGTCTTCATTTAGGAGCATACTAATAATTATGTACAGAATAGAACAACTATATTTATTGACATGGTTAGGCACTTTCCCTTCTTCTGTCACATTTTTGATTACCTTCTTCTTTAATATAACCATTGTTTCTGTTTTCTTGACATTCAAGGAAAGTTCCTATTTTGCACTATCTAGTACCACAATATCTAACAGTTGTAGGTCTTCTGCGTTTTCAGCTCTTATTACTGTATAAGCTGCCTAACGAAGATTGTTTATATTATAACTCCCAAATAGTATTCTTGGTCTATGCTTGAACTCGCTCATTATCATTTCACTATAGACAGAGAAGATATCCGGTGACAAAACACATCATTGTCTCACTTTTTGCTTTATTTGCCCATACGTGCCTAATTTATTTCCTAGTTTAATTGCTTTTTCTTGCTTCCAGTCATTATTTATTATTATGAGATCTTTTCCATCAGTGTTAGTATCCTCCAAAAATTTTATCATGTCATCATATTTCACTTGATCAAAAGCTTTGGTGTAATCTATGAAGCTGTGTAATCTGTTTCTCCATTGATTTCTCTACTACTGTTCGCAATGTGTATATTGCAAAGAAAGCGCAAAGCTCATCGTTTCAAGTTGAGCTGTACACAGCATGGACAGAGTGAAAACACGCTTTGTGCTTTATTCTTTGCTTGTATTCACAGGTTTCTACGAGTAGTCTATTAAGGTGATTACGATTCATTCAAATCAATCTTTCATACATTTCTAAAGTGTTTTTTTTTTTTCTCCGCAACCTGAGGGGATCCACAATATTTATGGATTATCATTCTTTCGGCAACTGTGCTCAAGCATGATGTTAAGGATATTGAGCGGGGACTTTTGGGGACATCTGGGACAATATATGCATTCCTCGATGCTTTAGAGAGTCTGCCTGATCTCCAAGTCTTATTTATTAGCCTGAGAAATGCTTCCCTTCCAGACCGGCCAAGATGTGGCAGCATTTCGTTGTGTGTGTTATCTGGATGGGGATTTTCTAGGTTTTAATTTCTTCAGGCTTTGTTCTAACTCATCCATGCTAAACTCATCTTCAAAAAGGGAGTTGTTGACTGCTAGAGCTCTCACTTGTTTCTTCAACTAAGAGAGATGTATTCTGTCCCATTCTATGAGTTTACATATTCTGTTAACCGAAGCAAAATAATGATTGAAATGTTCTGCTTTCTTCACATCTTTAGTGATTGTCTTTCTCTCATTTGTCACTGGTTTTGGCTTCACCGTTCTACTTTCTCCGGAAAATTTTTTTTTTTTTTTCAACTAATGTTCCTGCTTTAGTTTATTTTGTCCAAGGTCTTAGTTGGAGCAATGTTCTGTCCATGTATCTCTTTTGTCTCATTAACTACAAGCTTTACTCTATCACGTGCTTTATTGACTTGAATCTTTGCTTCTTGTGAACTTGCAGTTTCGAGTAAAATTCTAGCTTTATTCCTTCGGATATAGTATTGTGAATTTCTATTTTCCAGAAAAGTTTATATGCCTTCCGGGCTGCCCATTTGGGGTGGTTTCTAATCCTGCATTCAGGATTGCTTCTGTTAGTTCTTGACAAAATATTTCCACGCAGATACAATTATTCTATTCCCGTTGTTGCTTTTGTCCTGTGCATATCGTCGTGCAGGTCGGTCCCTGTCCCTCTTACTAGTTACAGCGAACTCTGCTACACGTCTTACTAATCCACCATTACATTTGATATCGCCAAAGTATTTCAGTTTCCGAGACAAGTTAATAACCGATCAAATTAGGAATCACACAAGATGCAATACAAATAAAAGATAACTATCACGAATCTTTAAATGAAAGCTACAGGTCTAACAAAAGAGCACATCTTCTAAATAACTAAGACACAAAACAATTATGAAATTAAATAACATGAAAAGAAAGTTGCCGATACTGTAACGTAGACTGACAGCTAAATGAAGAATTAGGTCACCTCTCAACACATCAGAGACAGAAGTGCAACAAACAGTTCGGGCGCACATGTAGTTTATGCAGGAACATGCCGATACTAAAACACATCCATGAATGTATTTATAAACTGCATATCCAAAACTGAAACTAGTTTGTTTTTCACACTAAATGGATTCCCGGGAATTCCATTTTTGTCAGTGTGTGTATTCAAAGAATACTGAAATCTCATTCCATCTGTTAGACACACCTTTTATAAGAACATCACCATGGGGTGGGTGTATATAACATGATCAAAATGAGTCAGGGGCATATTATTCAACATGCTCCAATTCCTGCCCTTACCCCCACCCCCTTCCCCCCCCCTCTCCCAACCCAAAATCTATGATGTTTTCACACGCGTCGCTTCTTCTTCTTCTTCTTCTTCTTCTTCTTCTTCTTCTTCTTCTTCTTCTTCTTCTTCTTCTTCTTCTTCTTCTTCTTCTTCTTCTTCTTCTTCTTCTTCTTCTATTCTTATAAAACCCCATGTATGTGACGTTGGTAGTCATCCACAGCCTTCTGTCTCGTGTACTTTTAATCAGTCTGACACAGAAGATACTCCATGCCAAGGTTTTAAACTGTCCAGCATCTTTTATCTCGGTCTCCCTCTGCCTCTCCTTCCCTCCAACTTTCCCACTGTCACAATGTACTCGTTTTCTCTTTCTCATCACATGACAAAAGAAAGTAAATTGTCTTTTTTTCTGATGTGGGCAATCAGTTCTCTTCGTGAATTAGTTTCTTGTAAGACATCTCCATTACCCTTTTTATCTTTCCATGGTATTGTCATCATTCGTCTTCAATAACCTATGATACCTGTTAACAGACAATGTCATGTAATCGGTGTAAAACCAGTTAAGGTATGTATTCTAAGTACATTTATTAACGTATACTAGGGTCCACCCCCCCCCCCCCCACCTTCCACCTTTTACCAGAAAAATAGAAATGGTTTCTGTGAAATGAAACCAGTAATTACAGAGTTCAGCAAGTGACACTTTCTTGGCGTTTTCAGGCGAACTGGGCATAAAGCGCTAGACCTATTTTTTATAGACCAATCGGTACTCAGTGGGTGATATGATCAAAATCACTCAGGCCGCCCTTACTTCCTATAACTTTGCCTGGTGCTCATTTTAGAAACCAGTAAGTTTTAAAAAGAAATAATTTAATCGACCTTGTCTTGGCAATCAGCGCATTTGTCAAATGATACCAGATACATAAAGTGGTTTATATCAAACGACATCATAGAGCTTCTAAATCGACAACGAACGACAATATACATTGCTGCTGATCAAGCAATGGATACCATATGTTTCTCCCCACAAGGCTCAACTGCAGAAGTCGAAATTGATCATGATGATGATGATGAATTGACACTTGACATGTGATGTGGTAAATATTACCTTGGCCACCGTTACTTTCCAAGACTTGACACTTGACATGTGATGTGGTAAATATTACCTTGGCCACCTTTACTTTCCAAGACATTTCCTGGCACCCGTTGGAAGCTGGGTCCAGTCAGGAATCCTGTCCTTTATAAAACTCCTAAGGAAATATCTTCTTCTGCCTTCGTCCTTAAAACGGCGGTCGGCACTCTATGCTGTAGCTAAAAGCTAGGCTGCGATATCCAAAACATCCGATATAAACTCCTAATTAGTAAATTAGTAGGCTTTCATACATGCTTAATGTGGATAGTGAGTCTATTAACCTCCCCCCCCCCCCACCCCCTTTATCCCAAATGGGTCCCCGGAACCCACACAAGGATTACCGTTGAATTAGCTTCCATATTTGTAGGGCCTTTATTACAAAGTGATTGAGCGATTTGCCTCGAAATCTGAAAGACATAGGTTCGTTAACAAACCTCCACTAGTATGTTCTTAAATCCAGACTTCCAGTCTGTAGATAAGCTTCTGTACATATTGTCAGTTCAAAGATTAGAGTCTTAAGGATAGGTAAGAACGTTTCCATCTTGAACTTTTCGGTTTTACAAATAAGTACCTTTTCTGGCAATTCTGCTGATTTATCATATCTACTAAGAGATCCTGTCGTCTCGACATTGTCCTGCCACTGGATCACGATGGACACAAGCGAGAGAGTGAGGTCGACAAATTGCGCAACTCTTCTTCACTCAAATCCAAGTACTTGCGCAAGTCACTTTCATCCAGACTTCAGAGCTCATAGGCAGTGCTCATTATTACTTTGGAAGAAAGTGGTCTTTATCACCCGTGATGGACGAACAACCACAACAAGACACAGACGGTGTTGTCGTTCCCGTTTTACCCGATCACTGTAATCTGTATCTGGTAACATACTCCTTAGCGAAGTCGATAAAAGACTCGCTTTCAAATCCAGCTGCTACTCGCTGCAGCCCACGGTCGGTGTTCGAAACCGGGCGGTTCCCGGGGTTAACCCATCCTCTAGGAAATAGGTACCAGGGCGGACTAACACTCTGGGGTAAATGGAGGAACGTCGCTGTAGCTTCAGAGTTACGTGAGGACGGCGACACAGGCGGACAATTTTTATCAGCTGTCCGTACGGGTGGCAGAGCACTTATGGTTTATAACCGTGTGCATTGATGTTGGTTCACATCTCCCGACTTTACCTTTACTTTTACATACTCCTTGTTTTGAAATCATAAGTACTAAATTTGTCTCTAGTTTCCCATAGACAGGTTTTCAGAATCTCAAGAAGATTCAAATCCTTTGATTGCAGGGTCTTGCTGGTTTAATTGATTCTTTCTTGCATGACATTCCAAAGAATCCTGAGAAAGATTGTTTCTCGGTTTTTCCATTTTATCAATCCTCATGCCTCTCTCTTTGTATTCATTATCTGTTTATTACAAGCGGATAGAGGATCCAAAGCATGTTTTATTTTCACAAAACCCTCATTCAGAGGATACGCCGCATCAAAATATGATGACCATCTTGCGTCAGACAGACACATGACAACAAAACCTTGTCCCAAAGATGTCCTCAATACATTCTACCGAAGAGCTGAACTAGCAGTCATGAATACAGATGCTGAACAAAGTCAAAGAATTTTACAGACTAGACGTAGAAATAGCTTCTCATGCACTGGGAAACTTCTTGATAGCAATTAGTTAATTAATTTGTTAGTCAGTCAGCCAGTCAGTCAGCTAGATAGTTGGTGAGTTAGTCAGTCAGTCAGTCAGTCAGTCAGTTGGATAGTTAGTAAGTTAGTCAGTCAGTAAATTAGATAGTCTGTTAGTCAGTGAGTAATTTAGGTAGTTAATCAGTCAGTAAGTTAGATAGTCAATCAATCAGTCAGTCAAACAGTTGGTCGGAAAGTCAGACATTTAGCTGGGAAAGGTGAGCCGGATATGCAATCAGACAGTTACAGTTTCCATCGGAATTGGAACTGCTGAAGATGGGAACAGAGCGCTTACTGGAGTTCCCCGAGTGCTGTGATGTCGATTCTTAATTCAACGTTTCACATTCAGTTATATAGCTGGTCTGAAGATAGACTGATTGGTTGGTTGGTTGCTTCACTAGTTAGTTGGTTAATTGGTTGGTTTTATGCTAGGTTAGCCGCAACTCCATCTTCACGGCCAAAGTGGCCACTCCATAATGTTTTCCTTCCTGTGCCTTTCTCGTTCCTTATATAAGCAGGGAAAAATATGGATAACAGCTTTACTGCATCAGCCCTTTTTTACGTCACGTCTATTATAACGCTTAAACACAGAGGATATCATAATTTTACAACAAAGTAAGGGACAAATATGGATAACAGCTTTACTGCATCAGCCCTGTTTTACGTCACGCCTATTATCACGCTTATACACAGAGGATTTGATAATTTCACAACAAAGTAGGTGAAGAACCCTTCTCAAACTACTGACGCATCGGTCGAAGTGCTAGAGACCTACAATGATGCCTTAGTATACGTTGGGTTTGGTATACGTCTAACTTACAGTTCCTGTTTAGGGACTCGAGAACTTTTGCTTAGTATACGAACTTTGGAATATAACCTGCATACTAGAACTAAGAGTTGGGTCCATCTTTCTTTTCCCCTCAGGTGGGGCACGGGATCCCACATAGAGAAGGTTATTGTTTTTACTCAATAGTTCCCAATACTCGCGAACACAAACTTACGGGTACCAAGAATACAACAGGAACTGCCCAAAATATACACAGTTAGTTATAAAAGGTGAATCTTTCCCTTTCCACGAATTTCACCCGACTCCTAGTGACGACTGTCGTATGTATACCAACAACGCCCAGAAATATACAACACTTTATGAAGCTAGTGTATATGCGTATGCAAATGGATATGTTCCGGAACAAACAACAGGATATACGTCTATTGTGTTAACAAGGAAGTAAATTTAAGGTTGAAACCTAGCTATTGTCAAACACAGTAAGCCACATTGTGTTGCGGCAAAACGTGGGTCTGCGGGTCGGAAGGTCGTGGGTTCGGGGCCTGACGGAGTCAAATTATTTTTTTTTTTTTTAATGACCTGGGCTTTCAGGTCGAACTAGACTTGAGCGGGTATCAGGTATAGTTGTTTGAGGTATAGGCGGCCGACCTGATGCTGACCATATCACCCACAGATTAGTCTATCAAATATAGGTCTGGTCCTATGGGCCTATTATGAAGATAGAGAAAAGGGTTCTTTACTTTACTGTTGTCAAACATTGCTTTCCATGGAACTTATATGCAGGTCTTCTATCATGTCATCATCATCATCAAGAGCAGTTCCGGTAAGCGCTATCTCACGCGATCTCCAGAATCACTGATCAGCTCAATGTTTTTGTCCATCCATCTGGCTAGAGGATCCAGGTATTTATCACTTTGCCTCCTTCTTGCTCTCTGTCCATCAATCTTACCCATCGTTATCAAGTTCTGAGCCTCATTCCTTCTCATAACATGTCTTTAAAAACAAAATTGACTGTCTACATTTAATTGTTCTAAAAAGTTTACGACTTTTATCTGTCTCCATGAGGGCTGATTCATTTATTTCTCTAACTTTCGATGAAATTTTTTGCATTTTATCTCAGAAAACATACCTCTGTCGCGAGCAAATTTTTTTCGTCTTGTTTGCTTATGTACACACACACACACATATACACACACACACACACACACACACAAAACACACACACACACATACACACACACACCTTGGACTCTGAGACTTCATGGGGAAAGTACATTATTATTTTTTTTTTTTAGGGGGGCGGTTAAGGCAATGTTAGTCAGTGCTATTTTCCCACCCTGACACCTCTACACTATTTTACTTTTCCAGGAACTCCCCACGAAGTCTCTGATTCCCCGAGATGGGGTGAACTAAAAGAAAGGAACCCAATCTGTATACTAACTGCTTCCAATTTGCTAAGGGCTCTGGTGAAGCTCAGAGTGACGGTCAGAATGTCATGAATGAATGTAGGAATGAATGAATGAATGAATGAATGAATGAATGAATGAATGAATGAATTGACATCCCAGCATTGGGGACATACGTCTGCTTCTCTAGTAGCCAACCATTTGTCAATATGCTAAAAGCACTTGTTGCAACCCGACTAAAAGTCCGCCTGTTTTCCCCGCAGGATTGAAAATCTTCCAACAACACGCCCAACTCCCGCTGAAACAATCTATCAATGTATGGATTCTCAGTCTGTTCTGTTGCACTGGCTACTTTATCCCAGAGTGACTTCACCACTTCCGCTTTACCATAACGTAGCTCACCACCCAAAGGAGTGACAGCAGCCAATCCAGAAGGTGATGAGCATTGTGTAACCATTTATGTATGGTAGTTGAATCAGCAGAGAAAAAAGATTATTATGGCCTGGAGAAAATGAGGTACCTGTGTGTAACCTGAAGGTCTGACCGGCTCAATACACTCAGAGGAAAGGCAAAACGGACATTTAACCAGATTGTGACCGGTACCATCAGTATTGGAACTCTGCACTGGCTGTTGAAGAAGAGGACGGATGCCCCTAGTGCTGTGATGTCAATTCTTGACTCAACTAAACTCAACTTATACATGGTAGTAAAACTTTTTCTTTTCCCTGACGATACGAAATGGTACACCGCAGTACCAGCACTTTTAAAATCATTGTTTTTTTCATCAGTCCTGTAAAATACAATTTTTATGCATACCAGGATCATTTATTGAACACCTTGTCCTTATGGGTTATACCAGCATCTTTTATTGAACACCTTGTCCTGTGGCTCATACCAGCATCTTTTATTGAACACCTTGTATTTGTGGTGCATACCAGCATCTTTTATTGAACACCTTGTCCTTGTGGTGCATACCAGCATCTTTTATTGAACACCTTGTCCTGTGGTTCGTACCAGCATCTTTTATTGAAAACCTTGTCCTTGTGGTTCATACCGTGATTATTTTTTGAACACCTTATCCTTGTGGTGCATACCAGCATCTTTTATTAAACACATTGTCCTTCTAGTGCATACCAGCATCTTTTATTGAACACCTTCTCCTTGTGGTTCATACCAGCATCTTTTATTGAACACCTTCTCCTCCTTGTGCATACCAGCATCTTTTATTGAACACCTTCTCCTTGTTGTGCATACCAGCATCTTTTATTGAACACCTTGTCCTTGTGGTTCATACCAGCATCTTTTTTCGAACAACTTGTCCTTGTTGTGCATACCAGCATCTTTTTTTGAACACCTTGTCCTTGTGGTTCATACCAGCATCTTTTATTGAACACCTTCTCCTTGTTGTGCATACCAGCATCTTTTTTTTTTTTTGAACACCTTGTCCTTGTTGTGCATACCAGCATCTTTTTTTGAACACCTTGTCCTTGTGGTGCGTACCAGCATCTTTTATTGAACACCTTGTCCTTGTGGTGAGTATCGGACCCTGCTGTTCCAGAAAAGAAAAAAATGTCTTGTTTGGTCATCATCATCATCATCGTCATAAACTACTTCTGACGTTAAGAAGCGTGGGGAGGAAACAATTGCGATCCAGTGCAAGCTGCCAGGCACCAGCTTGTATCAAGCCGTGAAAGTGTAACTTGTGTTCAATGTTGTCGATCTATATTATCAGTCACTATCTTCTTGCAGCTGATCTTCAAAAAGATAGTTCCTGTGGTGGTATTAGATATTTCTTTATTCTAACGAGATAGCCAAGCCACATGATCTGCTGTTTTTGGATGAATCTAGTACAAAGTGTCGTTTCCGCAGTCTGTCTGATATTGCCATTATTCATTTGGTCTCGATTGGTTAAGTTGGCGGCTTTTCACGGGCAACTTATCTCACAAGAGGTGATTTTGCGTTGCGTTGTAGTAATCACAATCCCAGAATTGAGTCAAACTGGCTAATAGATCACAATGATAAGTCTCATAAGTTACCAGATTCAAATTCCAGCATAGACCAGGAAAGCTTAGCTATAATCAGTGACCTATTTCCTGCTCTGACATATTGGATAGTGAGATCCTTTATCAAATGCCCTGGTTAAGGAGAAGACATGAGGTTCCATGTGCACTTCAGACTCTTTCAGTCTCAAACACTGTGTTACTTTAACCCTTCTATCATGCATGACTGGTACCTTTCCGTCTTTCCAGGCGATAGTGTTATATTGCGCCATGACGAGACATGGGGACTCACAGCCAATGGCAAAGGAAGCGGGTGTGATTAGCAAGGCCCGCCCAGATAAGGAAAACTCTTCCACGACTATGGCATGGGATTTCAGGACTCTTGCTGTCAACAATCATGTTTAATCTGATTTTTTTCTCTGACACTCAGCTCTCCTTTCTGCAAACATTTCTTCCTTCATTCTCATTACCTTCATGATGTACCCTAGCCACGCAAAACGCCCCATAGCATGTTTCCATGAGGCCACCTCAGTACCTGTATCATTCAAGTCCCACATGCATATATCGTAGTAGAGGTCGGCCTTGACATCTTCTACCTATCTTTAATTCACCATAGAGGATATCCTTAGGGACTCTGCCATCCCTCATCCTTAAAGTGTGGCCCAGTCATATAGTTGAGCTTAAGATCAATAAATACATCAAGCCTGAATGAGTTTAACAGTGACACTATGGAACATGAGTAGTTTAAGTAATAATTCAGATACCAAGTTTCATATAATATAGGACATTGATAAATAACATTGGGAACATCACATTAACTTTAGTGAGACCGAGAAACCTATAATGATTTGGTAAAGATATTCCCTCGAAGTCGGAGTTTATCTGCCCGTGAGGCAGGGAAAGGCGAAAGCCAGTACAACGGTTGCACAAGCAAAACTCAGGTCCAGGTAAAAGCCAAAAGTCCAAGCGGACGATTAACGGGACCTTCCGCTGAAATTCACAGCCGGTGAACGAAGAAGAAGAAGATAAAGATATACTTAAAATCCCACTGTTATAAGAAATGTTGAGATGAGTTGAGATGAGGTAATAACCTATATCATAGTACTCAGGACATTTCCATAAGTGCTTCGTTATCATCTTCAGCAGCCAGCACAGAGTTAAAATTCCGACGATACCAGTAGTTGTCAGTTTGTATGTCGGTCTTGCCTTTTTTTTTTTTTTTTTGACTGTGGAGCGTCGGCCATATCCCCTCGTCACTCCTGCTGCTCCTTTCTCTTCAGACTGCGACGGTCTATTTTTAATAGAAAATAGAAACAGTGGCTTCAAACTATCACCGATACAGTGCACAGGTAGTTTACGCAATGATGGTGTCCTATAACTCACCAAGAGAACTAGTTAGTAGCATCTTCTTATTTTGTTGTCTCACTTATACCAGGCTGTATCGACCAGTGCCGTGGTTTTCGTGTTTTTCTGGTTATTCTTGGGTTTACGGATTTTATTAGATTTATCTTTTTGAGGATTTAGTAGCAACATTTATTTACCTTTTTCTTGGTCTCCCCCTCGCCTTCCTCCATCGTGTATGTAGTCTGGTCTGCTCTAATCTCACTAGATAAAAGAACCCTTTTATTCTTTGTCTGTCAGTATAATTCAGACACGGTCTTGTTGTTAATGACCTTCGGAGTCAGCGCATTTTACAGGTAGTTATTTTATGTTCTAGTTCCCTACTCATTGTCCATGTTTGGCACTGATAGTATAAAGTAGTGGTAAAGAAACTAATAATAAGAAACCAATCCACATTATTCGGGCATTCATACGAAGGGGGAAACGAAATACATATTTTGACAGCATGAAAGCTGGAGGGAAAGAGAAGCAGTGGGAGACCACGAGACATGATATTGGCAGCCTTGCATTATGTCACGACAGAACATCTGTATTAATTGAACTTCCATAGTCAAGGCAGAAGGTTGTACACAAATATGACTACCAACGTAACACGGCATGGACTAAGAATGGGCAGAAGAGATTATAAAGATGGTCTGTGTGTGAATATGTGTTCTAGTATGGCATTATTTTGAGAAGCACTGAACTGACAGCAAATCTACACTGTGTAGAAAGCAAAGTTTTTAAGTGTTTAGAGTCAATCACTATTTTGATGTTTCTGACGTCTGGTATCTCGAGTTGAGCGTGGTGACATTTGCGCTAATATCCCCGAACCCCGGGTGGTCATTTGATAAGAGTACCTGTCACTCAGATCTAGAGATAGAAACAACAGTTTGTAATTATAGGTTATGGAATAGAACATATAAAACAGCAGACACCGTCGTCGCTGTAATTATCTGAGACAGACTGGTCGACCTAAAGAAAACATAAGGTGTGTTCGGAAGGAGGGAATCAGACCCTTACACAAATTTAAAGAATGAGACTTGGTGATACTAAGCCTTGTTTGGTTGCGTATATAAAAAATATTCTGCTGAATGTCCAATAATCATAGGAATATATGCGAAAAATATGAAATGCACACACAACGCCCCCCCCCCCCCCCCCCCCCCCCAAAAAAAAATTATTCTTTTTTTTTCTTCGTCTAAGTGACGTAATTGTGTTGTTAATGATTACAGCAAAGCTGCGATATTTGAGCCTTTCAACCAGCACGTCCAACTGTATCGAGATGGTTAACTTTCCTGAATGTTTTCATGTTACACGACATAGCCTTATTTGTGTATTCTCTTTGTCCTCCTATCTACAGGTATTGCCTCCTTTAAAGGAAGGCAGAGGCAGATCATGGGCACCACCTCCCCCCCCCCCCATCCACCCCCCCCCCTGCCCCCACCCCCCACCCCCACTATCCCCGCCAATCCAAGGAAGCTTCCATAATGTAGATTTCACATGTGATGCTCTTATCCAAGGCTCGCCCAGCACATAACTGTTTAACTTCCCATTCGACACGGGTTGCGCCCTCCAGAGATCAGAAAGAAGCCGGCAAATCCGTGACTTCGATGACCACACAAATAGGTTTATCTTTCTTCAGCACGCTAGATACATTTAACGTTGTTTCAACTGGACACTGAGCACGAAAGTACGGAAAAATTCTGCATTGGGTATGGCATTTCCAGTTTGGTCCCGAAACTCTGGCGAGTGGGGCCAGTGGTGATGAACATCTGAACGTTTCTGCCAAACAATAGGACTTTTGAACAACGAAGACACAAACAATAGACTGCACAAATTATTGCCTGACATATTTCGCTCTATCTCGTTAGGTGGATACTAAAGTAACAATTTATTAAAATAAAGCAAATAGCTGAAGCCTAGAAACTGAAACACAAATTCGACTACATTCATGAATTGTCTGTTTCACTAAGGTAACGGTAAAGTAACGACCATTTCTTTCTGCCTGCAAAGTTCTGGTGTCAACCGGCTGATCGCTGACGCTTCCGCATATCGGATTAATCTATAATTGGCCGAATTGTAAATAATTAGAAATTCATCATCCTTGTTAGCGATGTGCCTAGAATTTAGAATATGGCACGAAATTGCTGATGATGGATTTTTTCGACCAGTCAGCTGATTCGTTGTTGTTGAGGTGTTAGTGTTCTGCATTGCTGTTACCACCCATAGTGAAGTATGTTCAGCAGATTTTTGACGGTGGCAAATGTAGGACTTTGCTGTTACGCCACAGGACATCTTTTTGACAGAAATGTTTGACTCTCAGCTCTTAACAGTGGCCGATTCTCGTTGTGTATCGTAACGCAGTGACGAGAATGTTGAGGGTCGACAAAAGATGTGCGAAGATATACGCCTGCCTGCAGCTCTCCGTGCATCATCCCTCGTAAGTGGTTTAAGTAACCATTAGCTGGTACTTAAAAGAGTTAAAACAGAGTTGGCGCATTCTCCTACCTGGTCCTGGCTTCAGCTAACATCCTACCATCGCAAAACTGCTCAACATACAGTTGTCTTGTAAAACCCCTCAACGGCCAATCAATGTTAGTTTTGGTTTCAGATGTCTTGTAAGGGGTATGCACCTTACTGACTGTTTATTCGAGTAATTCGATCTTTTGCCATTTCTAAAGTGATGTTCTGATTTCGTTTTTCATTTCTATTTTTGTGGTCTCACTGATACCAGGTTGTAGACCAGGATCGTAGTTCCCCGTGTTTGTCTTGCTATTCTCGGGAAGCTTGGATGGTGGAATTTTCCTCTTTTTTCATGTTACATTTCTTAATCTCTGTCTTTTTCTTTCTATCGCCTTCCTCTCAGATGTTTCACTGTAAAAGGTATCATATGCAGTTTGGCCTGGCAGCATTCTCACTAGATGAAAGAACCATTTTATTCTGTGATCCTAATTATAGCTGGGTCATAAAAATGTACTAAAGGCTGAACAGGGTTTCCGGAACCTTTCCACGGGTGATCCTCATCAGCATGGTGGTACTTTGTGTCACCGGCTGTTTATCGCTCTGTGTGATGTCCTGGTGGGATAAAATTTGCTTACTTACTTTTCCTATCACACTTTAAAGGTCCTAGTAAGTCTTTTCCAGAACGTCGCTCTCATCACAGTCTGCTTTAAAAAAACTGTCTCTCGCCAGCTCCCCCGCTTCGTGTACTTTCATACTCAAGAAGTCACTAATATCCTGTGTCCAGCTTCGTGCTGGTCGTCCCCTGCCCATTCTTCCTGGTACCATGCTTTCTGCTTTCATTTTTTCTAATCCGCCATAGCGCTTGATATGACCAAAATATTGCAGCTACCGAGACATGATGCTGTTTATTAGCCAGTCTTCCCTGATGTAAGTCGATGAGAACGCTTCGTAATGCCGGGATGCCGGGTTCAATCCCAGCTGCAGGCCATGCGCCTTGCGTTGGTTTCGACAGGGGTATCAAGAAAGCCGACCATCCAGGAAGCAATGGCAAACTACTGGACGTAAATTTGCCTTAAAAAACCACACAACAGCCAGGGGCTGTTTGGGTTGGTTCTGCAACGTCCTGTAAAGTATACACAACTAACCTAACCTTCCTTGATGTTCAGATTTTTTAAAATGTCAGTATTTCTTCTCTTCTCTGTCCCTGGTATGTAGTGTCTGTAAAACTCATATCAAGGCAGCCATTAGAACAAA
>CAJHNH020004335.1:382500-400000 GCA_905116865.2 Candidula unifasciata
TCTGTCGTCGGTCGGTCGGTCGGTCGGTCGGTCGGTCGGTCGGTCGGTCGGTCGG
Organism: Candidula unifasciata; assembly: GCA_905116865.2. Taxonomy (NCBI): domain Eukaryota; kingdom Metazoa; phylum Mollusca; class Gastropoda; order Stylommatophora; family Geomitridae; genus Candidula; species Candidula unifasciata. The sequence continues at coordinate 382,556 of CAJHNH020004335.1, forward strand.
TCGGTCGGTCGGTCTGTCTGTCTGTCTGTCTGTCTGTGAAACAGATATGCACGTACTCAAATGTTGGAACACAACCAAAGTCCAGAAGTGGACGAATAACCAAGACTGTCCGCCGAGGTTATAGCCGGTGACAGATGAACAAAACTAAAGAAGAAGAAAAAAAAAAGAAGGTGTCTCTCTTTGAATTATCATGAGACGATACCGCAAAAAAAAAATTGCTCTAGCTGAAATGTGTTCTACATTCTTCCGGTGAATATACCACCAACCGCAAAACTCAACCATGTCCATTCCGGGACCTCAGTTAGTTACCAGATCTCAAAAGTACCATATCACCTTTGACCTCCTACTTCGGGCCAGCAACACATTTCCTGTGACCCAAGGCCATGCATACAATCACTTCCGGTAGCCGTTGGGCAAAATAGAAAGCATATGTTTGTGTTGTCGGCGTCTATGGGTCATGTGTTGCGAACGCGCTTTGTAATTCAGAAGTGCCGGGTTCGATCCCAGGAGCAGCTTATTTGGTACATAGCAGCCCGCCATTGTGTTGGCTTCGACAGTTTTACCGAGCGCCAACAGTTTATAGAGCAACAGCAAACTAATGAACATAACGTTGCCAGTAAATTTACATAATAAATGAACTAACAATATATTCCTTTTCTTCTTTGCGTTCACCAGCTGGTGGAAAGTTCTGGTTGTTCGTCCACTTCTAGACTGGAGTCTTATTCCAGAATATGAGTGTTGCCTGTGTATCAGTTTTACAAATCTTACTCATTTGTATGCAGACTGCTGGTTCCTTGCCTCTCATGCAGATGCACTCCGACTTCTAAGGAAGCTCCCAATTAGTCGACTCTTACGACATGCTTTTGGGTAGGCAGTGTGTCTAATCTTCTTTTCCCTATAATAGGGCCCCAAAACCCCTTCAAGGATAACAAAATATTGATAGGCACTCATAGTAAATTTGCAAACAGCAAGAGATAATTAAGTTTGTGTTAGAAAAAGTTGTATTCTTGTAATCCTTCGGGATTGTAGCAAAAACGAGAGAGAGTGTGTGTGTGTGAGAGAGAGAGAGAGAGAGAGAGAGAGAGAGAGAGAGAGAGAGAGAGCAGCGGCAAACTACTGAACATAAAACTGAATAGTAAATTTACAAACAAGCCAGAAATTATTATGTCCGTGTTGGCAATAATTGTATTGTTTTCAACCCCCCCCCCCCTTTTTTCCAACTTCCCCCACCCCTCTCCACCCCCTATTTTCAGTATTGCGGCCAGTAAAGACGTAAACCCGGTGACTCAATGAGGAGTGACTTTTCAGATGCGAATCCAGTTGTAGCATATTCCAGAGATTGCTTTCAAGTATTTAAAACAGTTGTTCCAGTGGACCAAGAGGTGAGGAAACGACGCTGGCGTTGGACAGGAAAAAATACGTTAGAACCATGAGAACTATATAACTAGAATGCATTTTCACTGGAACCCACAGGCGCCTAGAAATAACAACAAGGGGAAAAAATACACGGAAACGGAAACTAGACAGTGAAGTTGAAAAGATGGGGAAGACATGGGTGAGCTGCATGCAATAGTAAAGGATAGAGCAACTTAGCTTAAGTTGGTTGACGGCCTATGCTCCATCAGGGATAGAAGGCGGACAAATGAAGAAGTATAAAACAGTTATATCATTCGATATTCATGTATATCACTCGATCAAGAATTACTTTGTCGTTGATGGGACCCTTTTAACAGTTGTAACACCCTGATTTCACGAATTAACTTTTTGCCCAGAGTTGATGGGATCCTAACAGTACTTCAGTTCAGTCGTTCTACCTATTCATCACGTTCACTGGCTGTAAACTCCAGGGGAAAGCTATGGGTGTTCGTCCACCTCCGGGCTTTAGTCTTGTTCCAGAACCTGAGTGCTGCATGCACGTCTGTTTTACAGTTCTGTGTTATTTGTATGCAGTCTTGTGGTTCCTTGCCTCTCAGGCAGATGTACTCCGATTTCGAAGAATTCCCCCAATTAATCTACTCCTACGACATGCTTGTTGGGGAGGAAAGGGGGGCAGCGAGTCTATTCTTGTTTTCTCCCACAATGGGTCCCGGAACCCACACGGGGATTCCAGCGTTTCCTCTTCAGTTCTGTCTTTTTCTTTTCTATTGAACCCAGCGGTTCTCAACCTGCGGGTCTTGGACCTTTTATGGATCGAACGACCCGTTCACATGGGTAGCCTAAGACCATCGGAAAACACATATTCATTAAAGTTATAAAGAAAAATAATTGTTTTGGGTCGCCACAAGATAAGGGAACTGAACTAAAAGGTCGCGGCATAAGGAAGGTTGAAAGTCACTGATTTAACCCCTCTGGGCTGCTACCTGCAGTTTTGACAACCGATTTACTTATTCAGCACCAAGTAGCACGCCAGGCGACTGCTTATTTATACTGTCATAACAATCAGCATCAAGTAGCACCCCAGGCGACTGCTTATTTCTACTGTCATAACATTCAGCACCATGCAACACGCAAGGCGACTTATTTCTAATGTGATAACATTTTTCTCAGTACTACCAGTTGTTACTTCCATTAACCCATTCTTATTTAAACCCTTTAAACCCCTGTATTATGTCAGGTCAGACATAGAAAGCGACCAAGAGGTTTTGAAAGAGACGGGAGCCCGTAGACAGCTTATTACAGACATCAGAAGGAGACAGTCATCATTTTTTCAGCCATATTATGGGGAAAGGGAAAATGGAACATGTTGTGATCACTGGAAAGATTTGTGGAATGACGAATAGAGGAAGACAAATCTATTTTCTCTTCTGACTTTGTTACTTGTCTCCGAAGGGCCTTGACCACATCTGCCTTGGCATGTATAAACTCAACACGCAGTGGTGCAGATCCAGCTAATCTGTCTGCCTTGTTCAATTGTAAACATGTCCCTAATATGCAACGGTTAGTATTCCATTTTAGTCACCATTAGACCCCACGGTAAATCTTAACTGCCCAGCAAATTGAATAATGGTTGATACATTTGGATATGAAGATGTATTTGTTGCAAATGTAGATTTACCTAACGGGTTGATGATATTTTTAAAAAAAAATAGTTTTAATCATTCCGAAAAAAAAAAAAACGATCCTAAAAGGTTGACAATTGTTACTGGCTGAACAAATTGTAAACCATCTCAATGCCAGTATGCGTCTTCCGCTTCGAGCACATGTTCAACAAACTTTTTCAAGAAATGAATGTATATTTTTCAGAAGGACTTTTTGAAATGTCAATACTGCATTGTGTTTCAATTGTTAATTTCAGTTCTTGGAGAGAAACAAGTTGATGTGTCTCTTCACATTTTTAAGATCTATCGTCTAATGACATCTACATCAAAGTCGTCAACTTTCCTTTTCCTTCCTTGTTTGACATGAGTGTACGCTGTATCCTGTCTAATCCAGCTGTTAAATGATGCTCTACCCAGACCAAGCGCCAATCGCGCTCGTTTCTCTCGGTCATGTATATCACAATATCAATCAATTGTTTTTAAAGTTTATTGGGTGCAAACATTATATACAACATTTCTTTGTATACATACAAAAGCAAAATCAATAAAGTGATGCGATAAAATTCGATGATTCGTACCTTTGTCCACCAACATTGAAAAGGAATTAGAGACAGGGGGAGACAGAGAGGACCGGGGGTTGAGGAAAGCAGGAGCCATTCATTTTGTTGGTGGTGCGGTACGTTTCGATGGTAATGTTATACGTTACACTACTAGTAACTACATCACGCTGAGTTATAATCACCCGGTCCCACCATTCAGATGAGAATATATATTAAATTAGTCTATATGAAATTGGTTTGTGTTTTTATATGTGTTTATATAAATATGCATATATATATATATATATATATATATATATATATATATATATATATATATATATATATATATATATATGTGTGTGTGTGTGTGTGTGTGTATGTGTGTGTGTATGTGTGTGTGTGTGTGTACATTTATATGCATAAATAAAATTAACACTTTAGCGTTCTTCCCCGCATGGCCTTAACACTCTATTTTAACTCGACCAGGTTGTTCCCCTTTTCATGACCCCGATATATCCAATGGGATATGTTCATTGTAATCTTCTGCTTTTGAACTGAAAGAAATTTGGTATGCTTTTTTTTTCCTCACCTAAAAGCCAGTTTTATTATACTATTCTATAGAAATAGAATCGCAAAAGACTTAAATTTCCGGGGAAGCCCAGGATAGAATCACATGTGTGAAAAGCCAAACGGGCTGTAAAAGATTAATTTGTTCGTAAATAGTTTTTAAATAGTTTTACGACACGGTCAATTAGCTGTCTGGACCACACATTAGTCATAACCAAATAAAACTGACTTTAAGGGAAATATATGTGCGTTTAAAATTCAGATAAATACACGTATTTTTATGGATAGTGAACATACAATCATGGCTTTACTGCGGGCCATTAACATATTTCTCGCTCGTCCATCATGTTTATGTGCCGTGAGAGTGACCCAGGAGAGAATCCTTTTTTCGGGTATTGCAGCCTATGACTATTTCATATAAATAAGGAACAATAAAAAATTAGTATATCATGTCGCTAAAAAAAAAAAACTGAGAGTGCATTTCATAAAAATTGAGAATATCTTATATAATTAAAAGCTTGTTTGCGGGTAACACAATGGAAGTTGTCTCAAGTGCATCCACTGATGTCTTTTGTGAATATTACGTAGAGTGGCATCATCATCGTCATCGTGTAGCATGTCTACTGTAGAATGTCGCTTTCTGACTACCGTTCAACCCCACCAGGATATCACAACACGCGATAAACACCCGGTGACACAAAGAGCCACCATTTGGATAAGGATTCACACGGAGAAAGCCACAGAAACCCCGTTCAACCTATGGGGTGGGTTATATTAGGGCCCCCGGAAACAGCCAGGCTTTTGCCTTAAACAACACAAAAATTACGTCTGGCATTGGGGGGAACGTCCATCTGATCACAGGACTCAATATATCTCTCTTCCTCCTTCCACGACATTGTTCTGCCAGATCTATGGGTTTCACCAAATATTTGACATTCGTTAGCGTTTTCCATTACAAGTTTCTTTTAAACTCATAATCTACTACCCCCTACAAGCATCCCGTAACACAACATAGCTAGTTGGGGTCGTGGATGGTAAATGTGTTCAAATTGGATATGTTGGCTCCACAGACGTATATATGGCACTAAAACATAATGTGCAACCAGTGCCAAAGTCACCCCCTTGAGGGATGCAATTTTTTCGTTATTTGAAGCCCCACCCTGGCTTTAGCCGGTGGCCCTGAATATAGCTAGGCCAAAATGTGGCCATAACGTCTGAACGGGGTTTCTGGGACCTCTCCACGGGTGATCCTCACCCGCATGGTGGTACTTTGTTTCACCGGGTGTGTATCGCTTGTGTGATGTCCTAGTGGGGTATAACAAGCAAGCAACCTCCCTTTCAAGGGAACGCAGGAAAAGACGGCATGAAGAACCTCTTAAACATTTTGATTAAGTGAGAATCTTGCTTTGCGATACATTTGCTAACAACTAAAGTCACCCAAAGGAAGGATTAGGCCACAAATAAAACAACTCTCCTAAAATTATAGGGAGTTAGTACAGTGGGGTGGGGGGGGGGTATTTGGGGACCTTTAGCGGTTGGGGGGGGGGGGGGGGGCTATTTGGGGACCTCTGGAATTTATTGGGGGGGGGGGGGGGGGGGATTTTGGGTGCCTTTTGAAGTTGGGGGCGATTTGGAGGACTCCGGGAGTTGGGGGTGGGGGAACAATTTGGGTGCAGCAGGGCCAGGTGGCGATTTGGGAACTCTAGTTACCCGATCATCTATGTTCTTACAACTATGCGCAGAGGTGTCCACTCATCCCGATGGATTCTTGTCCAGTGCAGCGATAGCCACTCAGTAGTGTGTCTCATCTCCGCTACAGCAGAGGAGATGCAGCTGACACTTCTCTTTCCTCAAGGTATGGGACAGTACTGTCATTTCCTAAACGCTTTGGAATGAATACTTGCCTGGGCTTGAGTTTAGGTCACTTTGTAATCTTCTGGGGCCACAATTTTATCTTACGGTTGAACAGGGCTTACCGGGATTTGTACAGGTAGAATTCTCATCCTTGAGAGGTGTTAATCCTGCAGACTTCAATCCTGTAGATGACAAACTTGAGCTCTTTGTACTTGCTCTGCCTTATTCTACCTCCAAGACATTTGTATGTAGTACAACGTATCCTAATATTTGAAAACCAATACAGGAAATGGGGAATTTATCGTTAGTTTCAATATTTCTTCTGTGTTTGTTTTATCCATTCGTTTCTGTTCTTATCGCAAGTGTGGTTGGGGATAAATTAGGTCAAATCGTAGCAGTCGTTTTTCAGTCGAACACTTACCTATTGTGAGGTGGTTGCTGGCACACATACGAAGACTGCTGTTGTGACACTGATAGCAACCTAGGTGTGTGTGTCTCCGGGTGGGGGGGGGGGGTGTGAAAAGCACATGGGGAGATAAGGGGGCAAAATAGCGATACAACAAGGCTCTGTAATGTCCTACTGCCTACGAAAATAACTGGAAAGGCTAACCTTGGCGACAAAGGCCTGAAGATGTCTGACGTGTCGAACAATAAGGGCAAAAAAAAATACTGCAGCTATACTGTAAAAAAGGCAAACACATTTAAGTCCTTAAACAGGAGAAGGAGGAAGGAGGAGGAATAGGAGGAGGAGGAGAAGAAGAAGAAGAAGAAGAAGAAGAAGAAGAAGAAGAAGAAGAAGAAGAAGAAGAAGAAGAAGAAGAAGAAGAAGAAGAAGAAGAAGAAGAAAAGAAGAAGAAGAAGAAAAAAAAAGAAGAAGAAGGAACTATCAGACTGGCACATAGCCGCGCAAACGACTACGATCCAACAGCTCCAATTACAAATTTACACCCAGACTGAATAATGTTGAATGTTGAATAAAAAATCGACATCCCAGCACTCAGGACACCCACATAAGCGCCTGGTCCCCATCTTCAGTAGCAAGCGAACAGTTAAAATTCCGATGGTACCAGTAACTGTTAAAAAAAATTAACAATAAAATAGCCAAAGAGCGTCACTATGGCCAAGAACGGTAACTCCCTACCTTCTTAAATTTCAAAATCAGAAGCCTTCGAGTGGGCTACCTGTCAGAATGTAGCATCAGTACTCGTACCACACATATATTACGCGAAGACCTAAACACACAACACGAACGTGCACCCACACATACACAAACCTATCCACAAAGACACTCACATAACCAACATCAGTTCTATTCAAACCACCACCCACATCTATCAATCATTTTTTTTTTAAGAATTGCCTCCCCTTTTTTAAACTCCTATCACTGATTCTCAAGCTGTTTCCAAATAACGTTGAGCTACTAATACACCAAATGGTGTTATACGTAAACATGGTCTTTATAATTTTTGAAAATATCACCATCTTCGTCATATAGCCAGTGGCATTGAATAAAAGGCTAACATCGGAATATATGTATGTATATATATATATATAATATATATATATATATATATTATATATATATATATATATATATATATATATATATATATATATATATATATATATACAAATATATACATATTTTTGTAAAACACGCACACAAATAAGGTACACACACACACACACAAACACATACACACACATAAATATATGTGTGTGTGTGTGTGTATGTAATGTATATATGTATGTATGTATATATAAATACATATATATATATAAATATATATATATATATTTATATATATATGTATGTATATATAAATACATATATATATATAAATATATATATATATATTTATATATATATATATATAAATATATATATATATATATATGTGTGTGTGTGTGTGTGTGTGTGTGTGTGTACCTTATTTGTGTATGTGTTTACACACACATCTGTATATGTATGTATGTATGTATAATGTGTATGTCAATAAATATGTCGTATTTTATGGAAACAATATTGATGAAACAATGAGGTTCTGGAGAAAAAAAATTTGAACAAAAAGTGAGTTGTTGCAATAAGTAAAATAGGACAAGTGAAATATTTCGATCTCATGAAAAAATATAACACTCTTAAACACATTCTCCTAGAGGGGAAAGTCGAAAGCTAGAGAGGAAAAGGTAGACAGTGATCTAAGTTAAAATACGACATCAAGAGATGGACTGACAACAGTACGGAGGAGTATGTAATCAAGACGACCGCAAGATCATTTTGAAAATCCCTTGCGGCAAACATTCACTGTGAACACTGCACCTGACTGAATGTGCGAAAGAGCATTCCCAGTAACAGACAGAAGTAACAAAACAAAATATTTATTGTTGAACAGACAAATTCAAGAGGAAAACATAGATTTTAAAAATAATAGACCCACAGACTACCTAACCAGCATGTCGAAAGAGGCTTCTAATTAAGGGCTTCCTTCGAAGTCGGAGTGCATCTGCCCGAGTGGCAAGGTACAACCAAATACACACAAAAAAGCCAGTAAAACGGGTGTACACGTAAAATTCAGTGGTACGAAGCCAAAGTCCAAATGGACGAACAACCATGACTTTCAGCCGGTCAACAAACAAGAAAAACACACAAATTCCCTGTTAGTTCTGGAGCCCCAGTGTGGGCGAAACAAATATAACAGACTCACTGCCTCTCTAACAAACATGTCGTAAGAGTCGACTAAGTAGGAGTTTTCTTTAAAGTCAGAGTGCATGTGCCTGAGAGGCAAGAAAACAACAGTCTGCATGCAAATAAACCAGATCTGTATAACGGATGTGCACCTAAACATCAAGTTCTGAAATAAGATTGAAGTCCAGAAGTGGACAAACAACTAGAACTTTCCGCTAGAATTAACAGACAGTGATCGCGAAAAAAAAGAAGAACACACAAATTGGTTAAGTGTTGAGCATACATAATAGGTGACTGTTTAGTACATGCACATCACGTTCTTCTGGCGGGCCGCGGAAAAGGCCAAGAGTGTTACCAAGACATTTTTCTTAATCATGTAGCAAAGTAGGGTGGGTGTTGTTTCCCTTCAAGTCTCCAGTATTTACACCCCAAGGACTCCCTGTTTATTTGAAAAGATATCCTCATGCACTTCTTCCATAATAAAAACCAAACAAAGAAATCGAATGGATGTTTTTGTAGCTTTGTCTATCAGAAACAACGCGCCAGCCACATATATCACATGTCCTAACCTCTGAGCAGCCGCAGATGTCGCGTAAGCTGAAAAGTGTAATTTTGTGACATCGGATTTAACACATTCAACTGCTATCTACTTTTGTTTTTATGTTTGTCCTTAGCTGTTATGTGGGCTTCGGGACAATTTCCACTGTTTTGGTGGTCTGTTGGGAAATTTCCACTGTTTTGGTGGGCTGCGTGACAATTTCCACTGTTTTGGTGGTCTGTTTGACAATTTCCACTGTTTTTGGTGGGCTGCGGGACAATTTTCACTGTTCTGGTGGGATGTGGAACATATTCCAATGTTTCAGTGGTCTGTGGAACAATTTCATTTGTATTGGTGAGCTGTGGGGCAATTCCCATTGTTTTGGTAGGTTGCGGGATAATTTCCACTGTTTTGGTGGTCTGTTGGACAATTTCCACTGTTTTGGTGGGCTGCTGGACAATTTCCACCGTTTTGGTGGCCTGTGGGACAATTTACACTGTTTTGGGGGTCTGTTGGACAATTTCCACTGTTTTGACGGGCTGTGGGACAATTTCCACTGTTCTGGTGGGATGTGGAACATATTCCACTGTTTCAATGGTCTGTAGAACAATTTCTTTTGTATTCGTAAGCTGTAGGGCAAATTCCATTGTTTTAGTGGGCTGTGAAACAATTTTCATTGTTTTAGTGGGCTGTGGAACAATTTCTATTGTATTGGTGGGCTGTGGAACAATTTCCATTGTTTTAGTGGGCTGTGGAACAATTTCTATTGTATTGGTTGGCTGTGGAATAATTTTCATTGTTTTAGTGGGCTGTGGAACAATGTCCACTGTTTCGGTGGGTTGTGGAATAATTTCCATTGTTTTAGTGGGCTGTGGAACAATGTCCACTGTTTTGGTGGGCTGTGGAACAATTTCCATTGTTTTAGTGGGCTGTGGAACAATGTCCACTGTTTTGGTGGGCTGTGGAACAATTTCCATTGTTTTAGTCGGCTGTGGAACAATGTCTACGGTTTGGTGGGGCTGTGGAACCAATTCCATTGTTTTAGTCGGCTGTGGAACAATGTCTACGGTTTTGGTGGGCTGTGGAACAATTTCCATTGTTTTAGTCGGCTGTGGAACAATGTCTACGGTTTTGGTGGGCTGTGGAACAATTTCCATTGTTTTAGTCGGCTGTGGAACAATGTCTACGGTTTTGGTGGGCTGTGGAACAATTTCCATTGTTTTAGTCGGCTGTGGAACAATGTCTACGGTTTTGGCGGGCTGCAGGACAATTTCCACTGTTTTGTAGACCTTATAACATTGTTACTCGTCAACGATACACCATATTTGATTGTTGACCTCACATATTATTTGATTGTTGACCTTACATATTATTTGAATGTTGACCATACATTATATTTGATTTTGAACTTATATATATATATATATATATATATATATATATATATATATATATATATATATATATATATACAACATATTTTATTGTTGACCTTAAATAATAATTTATTGTTAACCATACATCATATTTTATTGTTCAAGGTACATATTTAATATCTGAGACTAAATTTGTGAGTGTTGAGCTAACATTTGATTGTTGGGAGTAAATATCTCATCCTTTGAGGGTACATTTGTGATATTAAAGCTGACACGTTTGATTATCGGGGGTACATATTTGATTAGTTATCGTCTATACTATTTAACTGTTGCCTTCATACTTTGGGAGTCCCTGGCGCTGAAGAAGCAGAGGACGTGGTCGCCCATGTAGCGGACTACCAGTGTTTACCCCGGACCTTATACAACCCTAAGATCAAAGCCATCTGGTACCTCCTCTCGTTGATAAGAAACGTGTTCTCCTTATTTACCCCTACCTTTCACGCCCACCTCGCCTCCTCTCCCTCCTTCAAATATATGCGTGAACTTTGTAGACAGGAAATGACCCTAAATCAGGTTTCTTGACCTCATTTGACCTTTCACTTGCAGTGGTATTCCTAGCGTTCAGTAGAAAAAAAAAAGGGGGGGGGGGTGGCTATAAGGGTTAGTTCTGTACATATAATTCCCAAGTTACCGATTTTATTATGGTTCAAGGTACCTGGAAGTAATAAATGCGATTGAGTACAATAGGTTTTATAGAATTTCTGGTGTAACTCATTCGCTACGTGACAGCTTTATAAAGATGGGTAGCTCTTATCGCATTAATATGATATTGTCAAGTCGGTGTTAATTCTATATATTTGTCTGGGCCGTTCAGCCTGTGAGGCCAGGAGGATATCGTAGACATACTAAGACTTTATGACAATTATCTTGATATGTAGTTTCCAAGGTAGAAGTCCTTAGTTTGACTGATACACCACAACACGAATTGTTAAGGTTGTCTAACCACAAACAGATATGGAAAGAAAGTTAAATGCATTTGAAAACATACATAAGGAAAACTATGAACATAAAATTTTATCAATTCAAAAGGAGTGAAGAAATAAAGATAAATGTCTGGGCAACCATTAGTATCAACAGAGAAGATGAGGCTTACCTAGACGCATTCTGAGAACAGAATAAAAGAGAATTTCTAAACAGGCACTGAAATGTGAAATAGGGGAATTGGGGGGGGGGGGGGGGGGGTGAAAGGACGTCTAAGAGAAACCCTAAGATAAATGTCGATGATAGAAGCCAAAGCTGTTGTACTGGATTCCACAAAATAGAATGGAATGGAAAATAATATTGCAGGCCAAACTGTACGGGTCCCTGGGTGAATTACAACATTCTGTGTAGTTCACACAGCTTTGCAGAAATAGATAATCTATTTCAAGCAAACGCAAGAAGAAGAAGAAGAAGAAGAAGAAGAAGAAGAAGAAGAAGAAGAAGAAGAAGAAGAAGAAGAAGAAGAAGAAGAAGAAGAAGAAGAAGAAGAAGAAGAAGAAGAAGAAGAAGAAGAAGAAGAAGAAGAAGAAGAAGAAGAAGAAGAAGAAGAAGAAGAAGAAGAAGAAGAAGAAGAAGAAGAAGAAGAAGAAGAAGAAGAAGAAGAAGAAGAAGAAGAAGAAGAAGAAGAAGAAGAAAGAAGAAGAAGAAGAAGAAGAAGAAGAAGAAGAAGAAGAAGAAGAAGAAGAAGAAGAAGAAGAAGAAGAAGAAAGAAGAAGAAGAAGAAGAAGAAGAAGAAGAAGAAGAAGAAGAAGAAGAAGAAGAAGAAGAAGAAGAAGAAAGAAGAAGAAGAAGAAGAAGAAGAAGAAGAAGAAGAAGAAGAAGAAGAAGAAGAAGAAGAAGAAGAAGAAGAAGAAGAAGAAGAAGAAGAAGAAGAAGAAGAAGAAGAAGAAGAAGAAGAAGAAGAAGAAGAAGAAGAAGAAGAAGAAGAAGAAGAAGAAGAAGAAGAAGAAGAAGAAGAAGAAGAAGAAGAAGAAGAAGAAGAAGAAGAAGAAGAAGAAGAAGAAGAAGAAGAAGAAGAAGAAGAAGAAGAAGAAGAAGAAGAAGAAGAAGAAGAGAAGAAGAAGAAGAAGAAGAAGAAGAAGAAGAAGAAGAAGAAGAAGAAGAAGAAGAAGAAGAAGAAGAAGAAGAAGAAGAAGAAGAAGAAGAGAAGAAGAAGAAGAAGAAGAAGAAGAAGAAGAAGAAGAAGAAGAAGAAGAAGAAGAAGAAGAAGAAGAAGAAGAAGAAGAAGAAGAAGAAGAAGAAGAAGAAGAAGAAGAAGAAGAAGAAGAAGAAGAAGAAGAAGAAGAAGAAGAAGAAGAAGAAGAAGAAGAAGAAGAAGAAGAAGAAAGAAGAAGAAGAAGAAGAAGAAGAAGAAGAAGAAGAAGAAGAAGAAGAAGAAGAAGAAGAAGAAGAAGAAGAAGAAGAAGAAGAAGAAGAAGAAGAAGAAGAAGAAGAAAGAAGAAGAAGAAGAAGAAGAAGAAGAAGAAGAAGAAGAAGAAGAAGAAGAAGAAGAAGAAGAAGAAAGAAGAAGAAGAAGAAGAAGAAGAAGAAGAAGAAGAAGAAAGAAGAAGAAGAAGAAGAAGAAGAAGAAGAAGAAGAAGAAGAAGAAGAAGAAGAAGAAGAAGAAGAAGAAGAAGAAGAAGAAGAAGAAGAAGAAGAAGAAGAAGAAGAAGAGAAAAGAAGAAGAAGAAGAAGAAGAAGAAGAAGAAGAAGAAGAAGAAGAAGAAGAAGAAGAAGAAGAAGAAGAAGAAGAGAAGAAGAAGAAGAAGAAGAAGAAGAAGAAGAAGAAGAAGAAGAAGAAGAAGAAGAAGAAGAAGAAGAAGAAGAAGAAGAAGAAGAAGAAGAAGAAGAAGAAGAAGAAGAAGAAGAAGAAGAAGAAAGAAGAAGAAGAAGAAGAGAAGAAGAAGAAGAAGAAGAAGAAGAAGAAGAAGAAGAAGAAGAGAAGAAGAAGAAGAAAGAAGAAGAAGAAGAAAGAAGAAGAAGAAGAAGAAGAAGAAGAAGAAGAAGAAGAAGAAGAAGAAGAAGAAGAAGAAGAAGAAAGAAGAAGAAGAAGAAGAAGAAGAAGAAGAAGAAGAAGAAGAAGAAGAAGAAAGAAGAAGAAGAAGAAGAAGAAGAAGAAGAAGAAGAAGAAGAAGAAGAAGAAAGAAGAAGAAGAAGAAGAAGAAGAAAGAAGAAGAAGAAGAAGAAGAAGAAGAAGAAGAAGAAGAAGAAGAAGAAGAAGAAGAAGAAGAAGAAGAAGAAAGAAGAAGAAGAAGAAGAAGAAGAAGAAGAAGAAGAAGAAGAAAGAAGAAGAAGAAAGAAGAAGAAGAGAAGAAGAAGAAGAAGAAGAAGAAGAAGAAGAAGAAGAAGAAGAAGAAGAAGAAGAAGAAGAAGAAGAAGAAGAAGAAGAAGAAGAAGAAGAAGAAGAAGAAGAAAAAGAAGAAGAAGAAGAAGAAGACTGGAACCAAGAACTAGACTGCCAGCGTCACGTGACATATAATGACACAACAGGACTAGTTCTGGATCTAGACCTAAGCTAAAAGAGCCACAACTTAACTAACTCACAGTCTAAGAGGATCTCAACAGCTTTTCACAAGTGCGGTTTTTTTTAAATGGAGTTGTTGTTGTTGTTGTTTTTTTCTTTCCTCTTCAATTACTGCCTTCATTTTACCATGTTTGCGGTGTAGGCAGGAGGGTCTTTCAGCCTTAGGATTTACGGCCGCACGGCTAGTGCTGTGGCCACGACTGTGCAGGTGATGATTTTATTTTGCCCCCGACAGAAAACAATTTCCAGCCTTACCGAGGATTCGAACCCAACACTGGTCTCTTGCTTAAGAGCCCAACCTTGTAATCAATCGGCGAGACCCTCCTCAATAGAGCTTATCGGAGAATTATATAATATAACTTATGTGATTTTGCAAACACGTTCTTTATTATTTGGTTTCTACAAATGAAAAGATGTTTCCATTATCAAGATTTTAGTAAAGTAAAAAAGTAAAGATCCATTTTCACGCCTTTAGGCACATCTGATATATGGGAAGAGCACCCATTTTGTTACAGACCAATCGGCACTAGGTGGGTCAGCCTTACGCCGGCAATCTTTACTTCCCCAGGACATACATCCTGGTACCAATTTTGGTCGACTCAAGAAGCCCTATACCACGATAAAGATCCATGCAGCCAGCAGTGGGTTTCGATCGCGGTACGTTGGAATTACGAGGAAGACTCGCAACGCCTAAGCCAAGGACGTAGCTATCGGGATTTTGAAAAGGCGTATATATATTTTACTGTGTGTGGCGTCCGTGGCTTAGACGTTACTAATCCGACTCGTAATTCCCACGTACCGCGATCGAAGCCCACTGCTGGCTGCATGGATCTTTATCTGGCTATGGGACATCGCAGGTCGATCCAGCATAAAATGAGTACCATGATGTATGTCCTAAGAAAGTAAACACGGCCTGGGTGAAAAGCTAGCTACATTACCCACCTAGTGCCGATTAGTCTGTAAAAATATGGGGCCTCCTCCCCCATGCCATCTTCCTAAAGGCGTGAAGAGGGATTTTTACTTACTTTTATTAATACACTTTACAGTTTTGTGAGATTAGCTGGTGTAATCTAAAATGTTATGGGCCGTCGTAGTGTAGCGGCTAGACCGGTGGTTCGTAAAAAGGGCGCTACCAGGAGAGTCTTTAAGCCTGAGGATTTAGGGCCGCATAGCTAGTGCTGTCCCAGGAAGGGATTTTGGGGAGGAGGTGGTGGGGGGGGGGGGGGTTCCCAAGATTTAAAAAAAATCCCCAACCATGCCCAGGAATCGAATTCGCGTTTCCAGCGTTCTAACCGTTCGATCGTTGGTTTTTCGGTCCTATTCACTTTTCCCGGCCCATCTGCACACTGCGTGACCTTTGATTCATGTTTTCTCGGACTGTTCTACGTCAAAAGGGTGTCACGTTGTCTGGCCTTTAATCAGCGCCGACGCCGCGGATTTTATATAGTACACGACGACACAGCTTTTAACGACCCCAAAAAATCTAGAACTGGCCCTAATTCAAACCTCCCTTCTGACAACCTGAACCTAGGTCCCACGAGAAACTCTTTGAAAAAAAAAAACAGTACAATGTGACACCACTCTAACCTAAACCAGACTGAGAAAGTGTGTAGATGGCCCGGAAAACGTGAATAGGACCGGTTTTTCTATATATAAATGTCTTGAAATGGCATACAATGCATTCACTAAAAGAGGAGAAGGGCGTGGAGACTGGGGTAGACAAAGAAAAAAATAGAATGGTAAGACAAAAACTCTGCAACAATAGAAGTGGCCAGAAGGGCAGGAGCATAATAAAGTATCTCATTGGACAACCCCACATTTTTTTTAAATATTTTTTTTTTTTTATTTTGAAAGTTAAACACACCGAAAAGGTGGGGAGGGGGGGGAGTCGCGGTGTAGAAGTAAAGAAGGAAGAGAGCATTAGGTGCTTTAATAATAACCTACCTCAAACAGTAGAAATCCATAGGTCACGGGACAGTATAATATTTCAGGGGATGATAGGTAGGCTATATGCAGTCGTGGGACCTAGGCTGCTCTCTCTCTCTCTCTCTCTCTCTCTCTCTCTCTCTCTCTCTCTCTCTCTCTCTCTCTCTCTCTTGTGGGACGTAGGTGAGTTAGGGTTAGGGCCAGTTCTAAATGTTTTGGGGTCGTTAAAAGCATCAGAAAGCCGGGAAACCCAGGCTTACTATCGTTTAAAATGTTGGACTGTCCTGTGTCGTCATCTGGGGTAGGATTTTAGTAAAGTACCGAACATTACTGTAATTTAGGTTGGTATAGGCATTTGTATGTTATATGCGTAACTAGAACACAAATCAACACAAGACAATTCCCTGTTGAATGCGACAGGTGGAATATGGAATAACAATGACAATGTGCTTCAACTGTTACACATTTTACCAAGGTTAACGTTCTTAAATTTCATTCATGTGTCCCTAGCATCAAGCAGACGTCGCCAATCCTGTCGCACGCTGAATGTTTTCAAGAGCAGCCAATACAAATGCAGCGTTCCGTTCAAAAGTTTCCACATTTGAAAATGTCTGACTTTGATTGGTTTAGGATTCCCTAGATTCTCTGTGCTTAGACAAGATTTTTGCAGAAAAAGATTAACCAGCCTACTGTTATTATTCTGTTACAAGCAAATGCGTTATTCTTTGTTGTTGTTATTTTTATTTTTATTTTTTTAATTTTTATTGACTCTTTCATAATAAAGTGCATGTATTGCTAATACCAGTGCTGGAGTACAAGCTAACCAAACTACTGGAAGCCACCGTGGTGTCGCTGCTAGACTCGCTTGCGGATCGGATGATCGTGGGCTCGGGTTCTGATGGAGCCAAACTCTTTTTCCAAAAAAAAAAAACTTTGGCCTTCAGGTCAACCCAGCCTTGAGTGGGCACCGGGTACAGTCCTGAGAAGTAAAAGTGGCCGGTGTGATGTTGACCACATCACCCACCAAGTACCGATTAGTCTATGAAATTTAGGTAAAGGTAATGTCGGCAGATGTGGACCAGCGTCATTGCACACAGTTATAACCCAT
The DNA here is from genome assembly GCA_905116865.2 of Candidula unifasciata. Classification (NCBI taxonomy): domain Eukaryota; kingdom Metazoa; phylum Mollusca; class Gastropoda; order Stylommatophora; family Geomitridae; genus Candidula; species Candidula unifasciata. The sequence goes on from CAJHNH020004335.1 coordinate 399,735, forward strand.
AAGTGTTCTGCCACCAGTACGGACAGCTGATAAGAATTTTCCGCCTGTGTCGCCGTTCGCAGGAAACTCTGTTGCTACAACGACGTTCCTCCATTTACCCCAGAGTTTTAAATCTGGTACCCATTTCCTAGAGGCTGGTTTAAAACCCCGGAAGCCGCCTGGTTTCGAACACCGACCGTGGGCTGCAGCGAGTCGAGGCTGGATTTGAAAGCGAGCCTCTCATCGACTGCGCTAACGCGGCCCCCAACTTAAATGTAGGTCTGGCC
>CAJHNH020004335.1:407500-465000 GCA_905116865.2 Candidula unifasciata
AATTATCAATCTGTGCTTCGGCCCTGTTCACTCGCTTCCAAAGGACCCTTACAAAATCCAGCTGATGCTGGGTTCGATCCCAGCTGCGGGCCATGCGCCTTGCTTTCGTTTCGAAAGAAAGATAGGTAAGTGCTGCTATTATGTAGGTAGATAGGTAGGTAGGTAGGTAGGTAGGTAGGTAGGTAGGTAGGTAGGTAGGTAGGTAGGTAGGTAGGTAGGTAGGTAGGTAGGTAGGTAGGTAGGTAGGTAGGCAGACAGGCAGGCAGGCAGGTAGGTATGTAGGTTGGTAGGTAGACAGGTAGGCAGGTAGATATACAGGCAGACAGGTAGGTAGGTAGGTAGGTAGGTAGGTAGGTAGGTAGGTAGGTAGGTAGGTAGGTAGGTAGGTAGGTAGGTAGGTAGGTAGGTAGGTAGGTAGGTAGGTAGGTAGGTAGGTAGGAGGTAGGTAGGTGCATACATTCATACTGGCACATAATGTGAATCCGCCTGTTGCAAGAAGCAAGCGAAAGCTGAGACAGCAGGCATGTGCTAAAGGTCAAATAGGAAGCACATGCGCCAACATATTAAACCCCAACCATTACCCCCTTCCCCATTTGTCTCACTCGGTTTAAAAAACGTTATGGGGATAGAGGCCTGGTTTTTGAGCAACTTGTAACCAAGAAATCCCTTCGACAAAAGAACTGCTTATTCAATGCAGATAGCAACAGAGGTATTTACTAAACCTTCACGAAGCGATGTATGGAACATGGGGGTTAGGCGTGGGGACAAAACACGATGATTTGCCTAAAAAAAGAAAGAAAATAAAAAAAAAAAAACCTTTAAAATCTGTAAGGGAAAAAAATATGATCGTTTCATACCGTCACCTCACAAAGAAAGTTCAAATCAGTGCTACAAATTTCCTTTTTTTTTTTTTAACGCAAAGTCTGTAACATTTGACTTAAGGGTTTTTCCAGCTGCGGAAAGTAAAATATACAGAAAAAAAGGGGCAAAAAAAGAGGGTGTATTGAAAGGTCGAGGTCACATATGGTTAAAAAGAGACCGTGTAAAAACTAACTGCAGTTGCCAGTTTGCTGTTCTCTTCATAAAAGGGTGAATATAATGTTGGCACTGTGCTAAAGTGGCCCAAGTCCTTTCCATCTGCCGACTCTGGTGCCATTTTGAGGGATTGGGGGGGGGTGCGGTCGGATGAATAGACTCATTGCCCCTCCCCCCCCCCTCCCCAATGGAATGTCGCATAAGTCGAGCAATTCAAAGTGTTTACTTCGAAAGCGAGGTACCAGCAACCTGCAAACAAACAAAAAAACATATGTGTAAAACGGATGTGCACGCAAAATACAAGTTCTGAAACGGGGCTGGAGTCCAGAAGTGGACAAACAATCAACAATTTCCGCAGGAGATTACAGCCGGTCAAGATAACGGAATGGAGGAGGAGGAAGAAGAGGAAGAGGAGGAGAAAGAGGAAGAGGAGAAGGAGGAGGAGGAAGATGAGGAGGAGGAGGAAGAGGAGGAGAAGTATAAAAAGGAGAAGGAGAAATTAAATCCTACTTTTCCCGTGTGGGTTCCGGGGCCTTATTGTGGGTGTGGGGGCAGGGGGTGGGAAACAAAGAATAATTGCCATGCCTCCCTAACATGCATGTCGTAAGTATCCACTAGTTAGCTGTTTCCTTCGAAGTCGGAGGGCCAGATTTTTTGAAGGCACGCAAAACCCAAGTACTGCAACAAGACTAAAGTCCGGATGTGGACGATCAACCGGAACTTTCCGCCGTAGTTAAAGTTGGTGAAAAAGAAGAAGAAGAAGAAGAAACCCTAATTCAGATAAAATCGTGTTTCAGCATTGAGTAGCAGGTGAAAATTTTATAATTGCATGTCGACCCATTTAAAATAGGTATTCACTCCTGTTCCTTCGGCATGAACTTCGTCTTGGCGTTCACCGGCTGTAAACTCCAGAGGAAAGTTCTGGTTCTTCGTCCACCTCTGGACTTTAGTCCCTTGTCTAATTCTAAGTGTTGTGTGCATATCCGTTTTACACATCTGGCGTATTTGTTGCAGAACTGGCAGACCATGGGATTATTGCGTCTCACGCACATGCACTCCTACTTCGATGGAAACTTCCCATTAGTCGACTCATACGACATGCTTGTTAGGGAAACAGTGAGTCCGTTTTTGTGGTCCCCACAGTGGTGACCCCGGGACCCACGCGGCGGGGGTTGCCAGTTTAAAAGCCGAACAAAGTCTGATAGGTTGCTTGTATTGAAGGAATTAGGGCAATGGTTCTAAACCTTCCTAATGCCGCGACCCTATCTTCGTGTTGTAGCGACGCCAACCATAAAATTATTTTCGTTGCTTCTTCATAACTTTAGTGAATATGTTCTTCCGATAGTCTTAGGCGACCCCTGTGAAAGATCCCCACTTACGAACCAACGCACTTCTTTTTCTTCTTTGTTTACCGGCTGTAAGCTCTAACGGAAAATCGTGGTTGTTGTTTCACTTTCTTCCAGAGCCTGAGTTTTACGTGTACATCCGTTTTACTGGCTTATTTGTATGCCGTTGGTTGTTCTTTGCCGCTCGTGCAGATGAACTCAGATTTCGAAAGAACCTCCAAGTTAGTCGCCTCTTACGACATTGTTAGGGAAGCAATGGGTCTATATTTGTTTTTCCCCCACAATGATACCCTGGAACCCACACGGGAGAAACAGCGTACAGAACGTGACATCTTACAACAGCCATACGCAGATCGCCTTAAGCTGTTTTCTACTGTGGTACCGAAAGCTGACCGTTCAGCGCGCAATGACAAACTACTGAACGTAAAATTTGCATAGAAAAGCCACAACAGCCAAAAAATGCTAGGGTTGGTTTTGCAACGTCCTGTGGAGGATACACAATTAACTTTCTTTAACAACATGCATACTTTTAAACTGAATCAGTAACTAGACGAAGCATGGCTGGCAGTATTTCCTAGAAGAAGGGCATTACTTTAAACAGATATATAAAGCAGAGTTAAAAAAGGCGCAGATTTAGCAGCGTAGACACAAGTCCATTTATCCCGCCTTACAAGGTCATCTTTACCCGCATTTGACTGTACGTTATTCAAGACTTTAACAATTAGCAAATAATAGCAAATAACTGCACATAGAAAAACCAGTTAGAAAGTGCTGGGGTTGGTTCGGCAACCTCCTGTAAAGGACGGGCTGTTTTGGAAAGGGGTGTGGGACATGGGAGTCGTGGGCCTCAGTTTGAAGAATACAATCGGAGCTTTTTAGCTGAAATGCTACAGACATGTCAAACGCTATAGTGGTCTGGAAAGAACGTCGATGGATGGTGCAGTTTCCGCAAAACGAGACAGAAGCCGGCTTCCGCTAAGGTAAATACATGATATTGAAGATGCATTGGCCATGAAAGCACACAGGGCTGGAGAACAGGCTAAAGAAAGAAGAAAGACTTTCAGGCATGCTGTAAAGGGAGCGACATTCTGTCAAGGACACGCTGATTGACTGATTGAGACCCACAAGATTTCGCAAGAAAACTCTCATGGTTTTTATTAAATAATGCCACTAAAACGAACAATCCCACTAATGTGTTGAAGTAATGTAAAGACAACGAAAACACTCAACGTGGTTGCCAGATTTGTTTTGTATGAGTTAACCACAAGTAAAATGAAGACGCTGTACTAAGTCGTCAACCTTCAAGTCCCAGTCAAGACCCAGGACATTGCCACCAAGCCCAACGTCATTTCCACCAAGCCCCAAAAATAGACTAACAAGTCTTAAGTCATTGCCTCCAAGCCCCAAGTCATCGCCTTCAAACCTCAAGACATTGCTAACAGGACTGAAGTCATTGCCTCTAAGCCCTAAGTCATCGCCACCAAGCCCCACGTTATTGCCACCAAGTCCCAAGTCACTGCCACCAAGTCCCAAGTCATTGTCACCAAGTCCCAAGTCATTGCCACCAAGTCGCAAGTCATAGCCACCAAGCCCCACGTCATTACCACCAAGTTCCAAGTCATGGTCACCAAGTCCCAAGTCATGGTCACCAAGTCCCAAGTCATTGCCACCAAGTCCCAAATCATAGCCACCAAGCCCCACGTTATTACCACCAAGTTCCAAGTCATTGCCACCAAGTCGCAAGTCATGGCCACCAAGCCCCAAGTCATTTCCACCAAGTTCCAAGTCATTACCACCATGTCCTAAGTCATTGCCACCAAGTCCTAAGTCATTGCCACCACTCCCCAAGTCATTGCCATCAAACCGAAAGTCATCGCCACCAAGTTCCAAGTCATTGCTACCAGGTTCCAAGTCATTGCCACCAAGTCCCAAGTCATTGCCACCAAGTTCCAAGTCATTGCCACCAAGTTCTAAGTCATTGCCACCAAGTTCCAAGTCAAGGTCACCAAGTCCCAAGTCATTGCCACCAAGTCCCAAGTCATTGCCACCAAGTTCCAAGTCATTGCCACCAAGTTCTAGGTCATTGGCACCAAGTTCTAAGTCATTGCCACCAAGTCCCAAGTCACTGCCTCACTCCCCAAGTCATTGCCACCAAGTTCTAAGTCATTGCCACCAAGTTCTAAGTCATTGCCACCAAGTCCCAAGTCATTGCCTCACTCCCCAAGTCATTGCCACCAAGTCCCAAGTCATTGCCTCACTCCCCAAGTAATTGCCACCAAGTCCTAAGTCACTGCCACCAAGTTATAAGTCATTGCCACCAAGTTATAAGTCATTGCCACCAAGTCCCAAGTCATTGCCTCCATGCCCCAAGTCATGGCCACCAAGTCCCAAGTCATTGCCACCAGGTCCCAAGTCATTGCCACACTCCCCAAGTCATTGCCACCAAACCCAAAGTCATCGCCACCAAGTTACCAAGTCCTCGAGAATGCTTCCAAGTAGAGTCCCAGTGACTTTACGCATCAAGTCATTTGCACGTCATGTATGTAGCAACATTATGTGAAAATGGCGAAAATGCACCAAAAAATGGAAATACCAGTGCCGAAGCAGAATTGATTCTGTCCGTTTTCATATGAAGACGTTTTAAACTGTGATGTTAATCACCAAATCACACAGGGCCGGCCATGAAAAACGAGTCGTACCAAGTCGTCGAAGCTACAAGTCCAAAGTAGAGTCGCGAGTAGCTGGACAAAACTCTAAAGTCGAGACGCAAGTCATTAATTACGCGACCTAATTCGCACTCGTGTCCAAGTAGTTTGACTCGAGTAAGAGTTCGGACTAGATGATTTCTGGAAAAATAAATCAAGAGTGTGCTTTTCGGGGTTATTTACCAAACACTAAATAGACTTTTGCTTAAAGTGATTGAGGCTATATCAATTAAACTGTACTCTCCTATGGTACGTAACCAGTAATTTTAAGTTGCCGTAGTAATCATGTGACAGATTTTGAATTTCCGGCAGACAGATGTACAGCAACTCGACAATGAGGTTTATGCATTTCAGCAAGAAAAAGATTCATTCATAAGCTGATTTAATTATGTAATAATAATGCCCCTGACAAAATACAGCGAGATATGCCAGGCAATAAATTTGCAATGTATTGTTTGTGTCAGCATTATTTTAATTTACAACCGGAAAACATTGTTTTCAGTCTGTAAAAAAATTTCAGAAGACAACAGAAGCCATTTTTGAAGCAAACAAGGAATAAGCAATCACGCACCACGCGTTGTTTGGTACCGAAAGAGCCGCGAAAAGGCCGCATTGCTAGTGCGCTGGTGACAAACTGTATTATTATTTTCATTTTCACTTATGAGAGAAAATAATCTTGCTTTGAAGTTTGAAGTTTGAACAACATCATGGCACACGGGTAGTAACCCATAAGTACTCCGTTCTACTTCTAACTCAAGTCTGATAAAGTAAAGGGCCTTTTTCCAAGCCCTCATACGTATTGGGAATAGAGGGCTAGACTTATTTGTTATAGACAGACCATTCGGCACTTGGTAGGTGATGTGGTCAACATCACGCCGACCGCCTTTACTTCTCATGACTGTACATGGTAAACACTTAATGCTGAGTGCACCAGGAAACAGGGCTGCTAATTTGATTTTTTTTTGAAAAACCCAGCTTCGTTAAACAAAACCCCAGGCAATACATAGACCCAAAAAAAGGAAAAAAAAACCCAGATTGTTAAAATGTACAAAATTAGTTACGAAACGAAACATTAACCACTTTTATATAACGATATATTTTTTAAAAAAATTTCCCCAAGGCGTCTAATAAAAACCCAGATCGGGGGGGGGGGGGGGGGGGGGCTGTATTGGCTGCCCTGCCAGGGAACAAAGATCATTTTTTTCATGCTTTACTGAGGGTGGAACCTCGATCTCCAACATAAACGCCCAGCGTACTAACCACTCAACCAGCTTTAATGCAGTTATACTGGGTGCCCTTTGGTTACATTCACTTTTGAACGAAGTTTTTCGCCAGGGACACAGATGAGTTTCATTTATTTAGTCCATTAGAGTCCTATGTAGTCACTTCATAGTTAGTGCATATTTGAGTATATGTGCTGATGAAGGCTAATAGCCGTAACGTCCTCTGATTGTTCAAAGTGATCAATTTTGTAAAGCTGACATAAACGATTTGTTCGTTCTTACCCCTTTTTTTCTCCCCTATAACTTCCTACCCTTTCAAAAACTTCCGTTACTCTAGATTACTCTAGAAAGATCTGAATACAAGGCAGCCGGGCGTCAAGGCAAGCGTTACAGCCACAGTGCTATATATACACGACTTAGGCTAGGCTGGGTTGTAATCTCTGCCCCCCCCCCCCCCTTTTTTTTTTCTCCTATTTTTTAAACATTAAATACCACCGAGTGGTATGGGGAGGTTAACTTCATTCACATTTCGGCTTCATGACCTCCGAATGACGCCTGAACCACATTCCAATCGCGTGTGAATGGGCGAACCTCATGATCAGCTGAAAGCTGTCTACGTCACCCTCGTGAGACCGCTTCGTCGTTTTCATTGGCTGACAGGCTGGCGTAGGCGGGGTTTCCAATGAGAGGGATAACGAAATTTAGGGGTGGGGGAGAGAGTGGGAAAGAGTGAGTGCGTGTAATGTGTGGTGTATATGGTGTGTGTGTGTGCATGTATATACTTATATATATATATATATATATATATATATATATATATATATATATATATATATATATATATATAGGACTGTGTGTGTGTGTGTGTCAGTGTGAGAGAGAGAGAGAGAAGGGTGGAAGTTGACACCGTTGATGGGATTTGTGGATGTTGAACTTCTGTTATACGACGCAGTTATAGTCACAAAGCAAGCAAATAAAAAAGAGTCGGTTGAAAATGTTAGAGGACGAGCGATACATACAGCCAAGCTTTGCTTCAGATTTCCTACTTTTTTTTTTTTTTTGGTTAGTTTTGTTTTTTTGTTTTTGTTGTTGTTGATTGTTCATAGCCAAGTTTGATTTCGCGAATAGACAACTCTCTCTCTCTCTCTCTCTCTCTCTCTCTTTCTTTTTCCCTCTCCCTCTCTCTCATGTCAGTACCTCGTTGTCGGTTACAGTTACAGGTCCACATTAATATATATATATATATATATATATATATATATATATATATATATATATATATATATATATATATAGAGAGAGAGAGAGAGAGAGAGAGAGAATAAGCACACAGACAACATATTTATTGACACTCATAGTAAGTAAAGTAGTAAAAGTTCTTTTTCCACGCCTTTAGGCGTAAAGGGTAAATAGAACAGGTACATTGTTTTCAGTCTAGAAAAATTTCAGAAGACAACAGAAGCCATTTTTAAAGCAATAGGGAATAAACAATCACACACCACGCGTTGCTTGGTACCTTATACCTATATTTGTATAGACCAATCGGCACAAGATGGGTGACGTGGTCAGCATCACGCCAGCCGCCTTTACTTCATGGGACTGCACCCGGTACTCACTCAAGGCTCGGTCGACCTGGGAGTTAAGGTCATTTTTGAAAAAGGTCCGACTCCGCCAAGGAGCGAACCTAAAATCTTCTGATCCGCACGCGAGCGTGTAGCCGTTACGCCATGGCGATTCTCTATGACACCCATAGAGAGAAGTAGAAAGAAGGACACAGTAGAAAAAAATAAAAATCTAAAGCTGAGGTTACCATGCCCGAAATCGAACCTGTCCCCTCCAAATGGCGTGTGTACCCCGCTATGGAAACGTGTGTGCTAAGAACATGACTAACTAGGCACTCTAATAAAGGGTGTAGTCATCGGTCATGTCTATCGTACAGCTTCAAAATCCACAACTATGTAATACGGACAGAATTCATTTCAAACCATTGAAATGGCACCATAGGTCACATAAATTTGTATTAACCAAGCACAGGTCGAATAACAAACACAACAACAATTTGAAACATATCGGACCGTAACGCTGTGTCTAGAAAACAACATTTAAGAAAGAGGTTTGACTGGTCAGTTCCATTTGTATTACATGAAGCTAGCATTCTATTCCTTTATTCCCTTTATGCCTGCAACCTCCTCGATTTCAAGGGTTGTTCTCATCAATATTTATCTAAGGGCGTCTCTTGGATAACCCCGTTCACTGTTTCCCATTCAAGTGCCCGTTTAACGACCAACTTAAACCGAAACAATCGGACCACACTATAACAAATGACGGATGGAATTATTGTGAGGCTCCGCCAAACATTGCATAGAGGAAGACAACGAGAGAAGATTCTTGACAGTCTTGTTGCATGGCATGGAGGTGTGTCGGCACACGAACTGATACATGCTGCAGGAGATCGTAGATTATGGAGAGGCATGATCGCCCACGCCAGTCGGCAAGGCACCTGATGATAATGATGATGATCTCTATGACATGATTAACCTGTTCTTATTACAGGGAGACTACTGTAAGACCAGTATGATTAGACGGGAAATATTTTCATATTTCGGGTATATCCAGCTATGGGGGGCCGGTGGCGACCTTAAACGCACACTCCTATTTGTAACCCAGACGTTTAGCATGACTGGTGTCGAACGCAGAAGGAGAAGGGTTTATCCCAACCCAAACACTGTTTTCAGTACTTTTCGGCAAAGTAAAATGACACTCTGGGGTGAATTGAAGAACATCGCTGTGGCTACGGAATTTCGTGCGGACGGCGACACAGTTTCTTATCAGCTGTTCATATTGGTGGAAAAGCACTTATGGTTTATAACCGTGTGCAATGACGCTGGTTCACATCTCCCGACTTTAAATCTCTCTGTGTCTTAATACTGTCAAGACCAGCGGCCGTTTAGCATTCTTTTCCTTCGCCTTTCTCTGCTCCATCCTATTTAATGTTTATTGCACATGAGCTTACTTTACTGTAGAAACCTTATTACTATAAGCTAAAATATGTGTATAGCCCCACCCACCCCTTTTTGTTTCTTTCCCACCCCATCCCCGATGAAATTCAGTGATACCTCAACTCATGTGTAACATGGCTAACGATGTTTTCGGCTAACGATGATTCCATCTGACGAAGACATTTGTTGCTGTTTTAAGTCGCAGCTAATGAATTTTGATTCTGTTAATAAATATGTTAGCACGAAGAAGGACCTTATATCTCCCTCGACACGCCAAGTGGTAAAAAAGGACGTAAAGACGAAGAAAAATAATAAATATTTTAAGGTAGTTTCCTTATGCATATTATTACATTTGGGGGTAATGAAAAGATAAAGAGGAATCTGTTGAACAACTAGCAAGTGATTATAGGACAACAGAAGACCTTGAAAAGTTAAAAACGTAACCGGATCTGGAAAGATACAAAGAAGATCAACAATGTTCAAAAGAGGAGGAGGAGCACAGTAACAATAAAGGGAAGAACGTCAACAGGTGCCGAAAAAATTGCTGAATTACTGAGACAAGTTTCAGTTATTTACTATAAAGTGGTAATCCAAATGAAGCTGAAATTGTCTCTATTTAGGACAGGGCTCTGAATTACTTTAAGAGCACTGAAAAAAAGTAATGTCAAATCAACTTTGGACAGATTTTTGACCTCTTCTCCAGCAAAGAGAAAATAGCCAAATACTAAAGAATAACATACATAGCTTGAACAAACTATATCAATTTAGAAGAAAACCCGTAAAATCATTGTTTTAGTTGGTTGCATATCCTTTATGTCGGTGTTTCTCAACCTTTGTGCAATTGCGGCCTAGCAAAACTGGAACATTTGTTTGGCGACCAGCCAGACACCTAGAGTTATAGTCCTTATTCCAAGCACGGTCTACTCTATTTATTAGAGAAGGCATTGATTCCAAGCCACGACTGGACACACGTTACGTAACCCGTCAGGTGTTCTAATATATATATATATATATATATATATATATATATATATATATATATATATATATATATATATATATATATATATATATATATATATATATATATATATATAACTGTCTTAATATGTCTTAATGCAACTAAACGGGATTTGTACCTCTTTAATTGTTACTTATAGGGGTGGTAATCCTGCAGGCATCATTTTTCGACAGGAAGATTATTTCATGAAATCTTTCGTTGTCAGCTGAGACGAGAAAGAGAATATATAAAATATATATATATATATATATATATATATATATATATATATATATATATATATATATATATATATATATATATATATATATATATATATATATATATATATATATATAAAAGCTATGTAAATCCTATCTTGATGTAAGGCAGTAAATCGCGAATAGTTGATAAATTAGTGAAAACATTTTTGGAAGCTGCGGAGATGTGGTTTTATAGACAAATGGTAAGAATACCTTGGACAGATTTAAAAAAAATAAAAAAGTAATAAAAGAAAATGACTCAGGAAGAGAACTGATTGACCACATCAGAAACAATCTACATTCTTTGGTCATGTGATGATGACCTAGTACTGCATGCAAATGTCTTAAACTCTTACCGAAAACCCGAATGGACACATGTATACACCGATGGTTCATTGAAGGGAGAGGGGAAAAAACGGAGCAGTTGGATAGGTCATCATGCTGCAAGATGGGACCACAAAAGAAACGGCATGAGCCTCCGAAAGACTCAACAAATGTCAGAGAAGAGCAGCAAGCAAGTATTGATGCAACAAAAGTGCTCGATGGAAGAAAAATTTAACACAGCAACAAAATTGTTTTCCTTTGTGACTGCATGTCAGTCCTTTAGGCGACTCAGGGGGATCCAGGAGTCAACACGGAGACAGAACTGATCCGCCAGCTAAACAGACACAGACAACAATCAAATCGTTCTGGCTCACTGGATCCTGGCTCACTGCGGCATACCGGGAAATGAGTTAACAGACAGACTTGCAAAAAAAATGGAACAGAGAAGAAACAAACCCATCAATTGTCATTACTAGAAATCAAAAGACTCAAAAGGAAAATACAAGGAATTGTGGAGAGAACAAACCAAAAGTAAACACCCACATGACCCCATCAGCAGACTCAACAGAAAGCAACATACAACAATTTTCCATCTACGAACAGGACACTGCAGGTTCAACTACCACATGAATAAAATAAAGGTTGTACAGTCCCCACAGTGTGCCTGTCAGACAGGACCACAAACACCTGAGCACATTCTGCAGGCCTGCACACTCTACCTGCAACTTCAAAAAGACACCTGGCCTCAAGAGCAAAGTATGCAGAGAAAGCTATGGGGAACCATGAAGAACCTGCTGCTGACTAGCGAGTTCACAGAGGCAACCCATCTGATCTGAGCATACAAAACAGAATGCGGAGAAGAAGAGGTGGTCATGGCTCCTGGTTTTTCCAGCTGGTGAAGTCCAGATGTAGTCTTCTTGGGTGTTATTTAAATAGTGTCTTGATAACTAATATTTTTTCTATACAGAATTTGATCAGTCTTTTCCCTCTCGTTTTTTTCTCCTAGCCAAATGAGCCTCTGACAATTTCTTCTTCCTCTATTCTACCCTCACCCATTTTTATGTTAAAATTAACCATGATGATTATCATGTCTCTTTTTTCTACCCTTTCTAAGGCTCTTCTAAACTGTTATACAAATTTTGTATTTATCTTCCTCTGATGCAGAGGTTGGTTCATACACTTGAATATTTGTGATGTTCTTTTTCCTTACCCAAAGTCTGACAGTGAGAATCTGGTCGCTGATCGGACTGTATCCAAGAATGGATGAAGAAAACTTATGATTTCATAAACTGTTAAGTTTAAAAAAAAATGATATCTAGGACAAAGTGAAACAAAAGCAGTTCAACAAATTCATTATCAGACGACTCACCACACAAAACATGGCTCCTCATAACATCACTTGCCGACTGGTGAAGGTGACAAAACCCTCCACAGCTTGCCACCTTAAACAGCATGTATCAGTTCCTGTGCTGACAACCCTGCATACCATGACAAAAAGCTAAAAGTAAAGGACCCTTTTCCACGCCTTTAGGCGTATAGGGCAATACCTATTTTTTAATAGTCCAATCGGCACAGGATGGGTGATGTGGTCACCATCACGCCGTTCTTCGCGTTAACTGGCTGTAAATACCGGCAGAAAGTTATGGCTATTAATCCACGTCTGGACTTGATTACGAGGACCCATTGTAAGGGGAAAAAGAACAAACTTACTGCCTCACTAAAAAGAATGTCTACTAATTAGAGGTGTTTCCTGCAGCATTCCTCTGCCTGAAAGGCAAGTAACGAGCATTTTGCATAGAAATAAGCCACATCTGTGAAACAGATGTGTGTGCAAACTTAAATTCTAGAAGAAGACTTAAATCCAGAAGTGTAGGAAGAACCAGAACTTTTTGCCAGAGTTTACACCTGGTGAACACCAAGAGAAAGTGGAAAAAAGTTTAAACATAATTTTTTGGAAAACTAAACTGCTTAACTAGAAACAGCAAACAAATTAACAAATGTGTATCAACATTTAAAAAAATGAGAGAAAAAATCAGCTACGTTTTATTCTGGATGTAAATTTTAATGAACATTTCTCCTGAACAGCTTATAAACACAAGCCATGTACCATTCTCTGTATACAAAACATCAGTAGACTGTAAGAAAATTGAAAGCCTTAAAATCAGATGCTCTGCTGCAGGTTCTGCATCACAGATCAAGGTCAAGGTAATTAAAGTCACTGAAATAAAAGACAGCAGAACTTTCAGTAAGCAGGATGAATAAATGGTTACATACAATACAGAAAAAAAAAGACATTGGTGAAATGAAATCTAAACAAGAAAATCAGATGTGATATAATCAAAAGAATGGCAAAGTAGGTTTATATGCAACAATCACTATACACAATATTAGTGTTTATAAAATCTCCAGTTATCAAGTGTACTAAATTTCAAATATTTTCATATACAAACAAAAATGATACATAAGTTTGTAGAGAATAAAACTTTTTTGTTTTTTTGCGCGCACTCTGAGACGGCAGACTGGTTATATTTAAAGACAGAATAACCCAATTTGTCTGTTGTCATCTCCACTAAATCAGTCCTCAAACTGGTTTAGCATGAAATCAATTTCTCTGTTCTGCATTTGCTGAACATTTTTGTAGACAAAATGTGGCCTGGCATTTTAAGTGCACCGAATGTGCAGCTTTATTAGTACTTTCTTTTATTAGTTTACTGAACAAGCAGTCTGTCAGCCCGTTACATTCTGTGAGGAACCTCGAGATGCTACTTCTCTCATCAAACTGCTAGTATGCATCTTCTTGGTAGTAGGTGTTTCGGGGCTTCTAAAAACAAGAGACCCGCTGCGGTCTCCCAAACCTTCACCCCAGAAGCATGCTGCAAAAGGCGATTTCATATATGCTGAACTGAAAGATATAGATATTACAGCCTATCTGTAAACAACTCATCGTGTTAATTACTCTTCTAGGGACAGGATTCATTATATTATAAATCTTGTCGATTGCTGACACAATCCACATATTGCTGTTCACAGATCATAAGTTCTGACATAAAGTGCTGTCCACATATCGTAAGTTCTGACACAATACATGAAGTGCTATTCACATATCGTAAGTTCTGACACAATCCATGAACTGCTGTTCACATATCGTAAGTTCTGACACAATCCATGAACTGCTGTTCACATATCGTAAGTTCTGACACAATCCATGAAGTGCTATTCACAGATCTAAGTTCTGACACAATCCATGAAGTGCTGTTCACAGATCAAAAGTTCTGCATCGTTTGTTCACCAACGGGACCACAGATTTGAGATCTGGGAAGAGTGCTATGTGTTTTTCTCTACCAGCTGAACTGCTGCTGGATTTCTCAAGAATGCAGATTAGTATCCACACCTTAAGACATTTTCTGCCGGAGACGGGGCAAGTCTGGGTATGCCCAATGTACTATGATGTCGATTCTCAAATCAGTAACTCTCTGACAGAAACAAATTTTCACCACCTTACTAAAGATTCCCATATGAGAGTGCAGTGTTCTACCTGTTCAGCCAACCATCTCTAACCACATCTGCAAAACTGTCACGTACAGATCTGAACACTGCAAGTATCTACTGGATAATAACTTTACTGTAATGTAGCGGCAATAACAACATACTTAAAATGTGTGTAAATTCAGATAAAACAAACCTAGTGCAAATGATGCCATGCTAAAATTCCATGTACCAGCAAAACAGTGCAAACACTATTCAACAAGGCCTCAAGCTATAAGAATTGCCTCTTTAAAACCATTAAAGTTCCATACTGCAGCTGAGGTGTGAAGTTTCAGCCCCACTGCACATACTGCAGCTGAGGTGTGAAGTTTCAGCCCCACTGCACATACTGCAGCTGAGGTGTGAAGTTTGAGCTCCACTGCACATACTGCAGCTGAGGTGTGAAGTTTCAGCCCCACTGTATATACTGCAGCTGAGGTGTGAAGTTTCAGCCCCACTGCACCTGAGGTTTAAGAATTTCACACATTCCAGGCCATGGCTGAATGAGGTGGAACGGAGTCTCCTTTGTAACCAACCTCGCTTTCCAGACTATTCCTAGAAATGTCTTTAGTTTCTATGTAACCGTAATCTATTTCCTATTAGCATTCACTAGCTGTGAACTCCAGCAAAACGTTCTAGTTGTTCACCCACTTCTGGTCTTTAGTCCTGTTTCAGAACTTAATTCTGGGTACGCATCCATTGTACAGATCTGACTTACCTGTATGCAGACCACTGGTTCCTCCCCTCTCAGGCAGATTCAATCTGACTTCAAAGAAAAAGCCCTACTTACTTGCCTTTTGTGACATTCTTGTTAGAGAAGCAGTGGATCTATTCTAGCAATTCTCATGGCTATTATTTGTCTCTTTTACACTTTGACATAGACACACACGTGAATACATATTCCAAATAGGCCAAAAAGAGGTATTATTTTTCATATAAATTTCATCTGATTTCAAAGTTCAAATGCAATTTTCTCAAAGTAATAATCACTTGTGACTTTGGCGTGGTGCCAGAGAATACTAAAGAAGTGTGAATCACTGAAAAATAGTTACTGGAGTCAGTGTCTTTGCAAGTGAAACAGAATAATTGAAGCAACTTGATAAGTGAAAAAAATTGATACAAATATGCATAATATGGTCATGTGTATATAATACACATCTGAAAACAGTTTATACAAAGAGTTATTCCTAGAAATAAACCTAATCTTTCAGCGCAATCCGATCCAACAAACTGAGGACAAGTATATAAAATGCAGTCACTTGCTGTGGGGCCTGCCTCCTCTCTGAGATGCAGAAATTGTTATAGACTGTCATTCTCACATCAGACTATACAGTCACCAGCAGTGCTATCAGGCACCTACTCAACAGCATAACTCTACAGTCTTATGTGACTGAAAGAGGACAAGACAAATAAAAGAACTGATGGTTTGCAGTTATCAAGAGAAGCCAGAAATAATAAAATGTGAAATAAAAAGAAAGGCAAGTTAACAAGTTTCAGCCATATATTTCACATAGGCAGAGATTTATTTTGGTAGTGTTATGATGATATGTACAATTTAGAATCTTTTATAAACTCTGTAACGAGTCCACTGAAACATATAATGAACATATTAAGAGAAATACTTTTGATTAATATTCATATAGATGACTATTTGAACAATACAAATGTTTACAACCTATTATGAACTTATATAACTCAACCGAAATATCAAATAAATCTGCTAAAATAATGCTTTGGATAAATTTTTATATGGGTGGATATTTAAAACCAACAAACAGATGTGTATCGCTTACTATAAATTATGCAACTATATTTCTAAACAAATGAACTGAAATATCAAATGAACATGTTAAAAAAACATGCTGTTGATAAATATTTAAAAAGATGAATATTTGAGTAAAAAATGAGTACAACTAAACTGATACTGTACAGTCATCCATTTATATACATTACTGTATCTATCTCAAAGGCAAACTCTAGCGGCATACAAGATAAAACCACAATCAAGACATCCACATTTAGTCACTTCAGCGTTACGAAACCCATTCGCTATGCCTATGCCACAGATGCTGCCACCATACTGGTAACCTAATACATATTTACATGCGTTACAAGTGAATAGGGTTTCTGAGATTGGCTTCTGTTTGATTCTCAACCCTGAGGTGTTAATCCTGTGGCCAGAAATCCTGGAGGGAAGAAAGATTACTACAGCTGACCACCATATATCTTATATCTCCCTCGACACCCACAGCGGTAAAAGAGGAAGTGAAGAAGAAGAAGAAGAAGACCACCATCAGTGCACCTCATGAGACAACACTCCGTACTGGAGACACCACTCTGCACTAAAATGTCTTAACTGATATTCCAATTACAAACACCCCATCGATCGCAACGAGATTTACCAAGCCCTGATTGTACATTTTTTTTAATGAATATGTAAAAATTTAACATATTGTGACACCCAACAAATGATGTTATGCATACAATTCTCGGCCCCCAAAGGCTAGATAACTGGAACAAAGCAACAACTTATAAATAATTGGTAATTTCTTTTTATGACACTCAGCACAGGGGCACAAAATAAAATGCTAATGAATCAATCAGAATAATTGTTAACAGTTACTGTTAAATGTTTTCTCTACAGATTTTATCTCAATCAATCAGTCAGGCCCAGTCTTCACAATGAAAACTGGCTGCAACGGATGCCAATGTCTTTTTTTGTGTGTGTGGGTGTAAACTGTTTCAAATGTTGTTCATTAATTTCTTGATTTTGTCCTCTGACTTAACTTTCTGTTTGCCTCATGCTCACTTGCCTTCAACTTTTCATCCAGTATGGCTTTTATAGGAGTCATGTCTTTAGGTCAAAATATTTCAATTGTCTTTTTTTTTTTAAATTTCTTTCAACAGCTCTCTTTTAATTCCTAGTTGTTTCAGAACCTAAGTAAAGTAAGGGACCCTTTTCCATGCTTTCAGGTGTATTAGGCACACAGGGCTAGACCTATATTTTATAGGCCAATCGGCAGTGGGCGGGTGATATCCAACATCACGCTGGCCAACTTTACTTCCCAGAACTGCATCTGGTACTCACTCAATGCTGGGTCGACTTTACAGCTAAAGTCATTTGTGAAAAGAAATTCTAGCTCCATCAGGATCCAAAACCCTGATCTTCCAATCCACAGGCAAGTGTTTAGCCGTACACAACAGTGGCTCTCAGAACCCATGTGTCTGACTGTTTATACCGTACACAACAGTGGCTCTCAGAACCCATGTTTTTGACTGTTTATACCGCACACAACAGTGGCCCTCAGAACCCATGTGTCTGACTGATTATACCGTACACAACAGTGGCTCCCAGAACCCATGTGTCTGACTGTTTATACCACACACAACAGTGGCCCTCAGAACCCATGTGTCTGACTGTTTAAAGTGTACACAACAGTGGCTCTCAGAACCCATGTGTCTGACTGTTTATACCCTACACAACAGTGGCTCTCAGAACCCATGTGTTTGACTGTTTATGTTTTCATGGAATATGGTTATTTCATCGATTTTATGTATTTTATCCCACAACAATGAAGACAATTATTACTTTTAAAACTAAGCAGACTTTTAAGAAGAGACAGATGTAAAACAATCTTATAATATTCAGTTTTCTATTTTCAACATTAAGAGACCCTACATTATGACTCAATACTTCTCAGAAGTTGTTATATTCTACATCCAAGAGATAATAAACACAGAAACATTATTTCAAATTTTACAGAACATGTTATTGAAACATGGTTGCAAAATTAACAAGTACAGAACAAAACAAACAAAACTAATATGATTAATAATTAACAAACAAAACATTCAGAGTACAAGGTGGGGAGCATGGAAGATCAATGATTTTTTACTGTGCTATTTTGTAAAATAGTTTCTGCAAAAACAACTTGAACCAGAGAAAAGGTAAGTATATAAATTCAAAATTTTTGTATGAAACAAAAGATTAGACAATTTACCAAAAAAAAGTCAGTGTTAGTAAACAACGAAAAAGACAGAAATTGAATTTTTTTTTTTTAAATTCACAAGCAGTGAAAAAGGCACAAGCGATACTAGGAAATTAAGCAGCAGCCCAAAGACGAAGCAGAAGACAAAAATGCAAAAAATAGTCAGGCGGCACAAAAGACCTATACCCATAAACTCTAACCAATGGGAAACCCAGAAGCCATAGAAGAAACAGACAAAGTCCTTTATCAGGACTAGTCCTTTATCAGGACTAGTTTTTAGGGCTATGCCAGCAAGAAACCCCCATGAACTGACACATGTGGAACGATACCAGCCATCGTTATCCAACCTCTAGAGACTAAACAACCCAGCTGATGTAAGACAGAAGATGATCGAACTTCAAGCCAGACAGACAAGCAAGTTACCAGATTGAAGACTTTAATTATAACCCTGGCATCTGAGCTTGAATGGTCAGTTTACAAAAATTTAAAAAATTTAAAAAAAAAACTCTTTTTAAAGTGTGAGCTGACTGCTGGCCTATGCTCCACTGAGGGATATAGGAAAGAAGATGAAAAATACCTATTACCACCAAGAATGCTATTTCTACACACTCATAAACAGTAGTGAATGCAGTAAATAAATGTTTTTACCTGAGACATTTAAAAAAAAATTTGAATATGATAATCATTTCATCAGATAAACAGTTTTCAATTTTAAAAACAAGTTTTAAAATTAAATCAAAAACTGTGGCTGAATTTACTATCACTGAACCAAACAAATTAGTAAAATTAAACAGCAAACATAAAAAGGCCTAACAGTGGTTCACCTCAGAACATAAACAACTGTTAAATCCAAAAGTTAATACAAATCAGGAGATATAATTTGCAAAATTACTTCAAGCGGAACACAGTTTTCAAGGAGAGATGATCCGAGGGGATGCTGTCAGACGGCAGACCACCTGAGGCATCCACCACAGGGCGATCCAAAGTTTCCAAGACACCAGTGACATCCAGAGATGCAGCAGAGTAGAAAATGTAATCCAATGTGGCATTTGTAATTTTAGTGAACGAGGTGACAGGTGGTTCCTTTCCCTAGGCAACATAAACAAAAATATCATTGTCAATAGGACATTTTTTTTAAAATAGGTTCTTCATTATCTGTGCCTGTAAGTGTATGTGTGTGTCTCTGTATGAGCCTGGATGCTTGTATTGTGTCTGTGAGACTGTGCATGTTGTTTCAGTGTGAGTATGTTGTGTCTGTGTGTATATGTTGTGTCTGTGAGTGTATGCTTGTTAATACTGTGTGTGTGCGTGTGTGCGTTTGTCCTTGGTTCTGCACCTGTGTGTGTATGCTTGGATCTGTACGCCTGCCTAGTATGTGCCTGTGTATTTTTGCATATATTTTAAATGATGCATTTGCTATAAATGCTTTTGTATTTTTTTACTTTGCACTCATACTGTAAATTTTGATACATGAAAATAATATACACAAAGGACAACTGCTGTATGAAGGATGGGTGCCTGAAAGGGTCAAACGTAAGACAGGCCTGTGCGCCCTATTTGTAACCCTTTGGAAATAAAAATGCATTTATTCACTCTATTATCAATTCTTCTGTTAGAATACTTATATCAAGAAGCCAGCAGCCTTTATGAAAATAACTGCAACTCAAAAAGGTTTAGACAAAAAAAGGATAGGTTAAATGGCTTTTCTGTAAGCAGCGTACAGTTTACAGTGCTGAAGCACATGCTCGGAATTTTCAGATACCAAGTTTGGCAGTAAATGAGATAAGGTGAGACATGATGACTGGTGTCTCCATAATCAGTATTCTAAAGCAGCAAGAAACAGTATTCTTGTAGGCTTATGTCTGATGATGAAGGCAGAGAACTTATAGGACTGATAACCAACCAATAAATGTATATGGGTGTCAAATCTGTTTTTAGACCTAAAGGTTAAAGTCAAGAAGACTTAACTGCATCAGATTTTATTGGTCTCCCTCCGCAAAATGGCTAGCTGCGTATAACAGTAAGCACAAACACCATAGCTCTGGTGACTATCCCCAACGGTCTAAGAAATAACTGCACCCGTGAACCAAACAATGCAGCCATGAAATGGACCCACAACTGTCACAGGGCTAGGAAACAGCTTGAACGCTTCACCACAAAGACCCCTGTTTTAAAGATCTAGTTCTTACCCGAGCACAAAAAAGAAACTAAATTATTTGTTACAACTTGTTTTGTACCCAGCAGATGTTACACTGACTGCTCTTATTCTCAGAATGTATCACTTTAAGTAATCAACTCTTGGGTATAAAAAGTTTAAATAATAGCATTTCAGGACAGGGTGAGTTAAAGTATAAATTGAGACAGAGTGGTACAACTGGATGAGTCACAAGGAGAAAAGTGCATGGGAACCACAGGATACAAATTTCATCTGTTCCACGGCTGAGCTTGTATGGTGAATAACTGATACCCTGAAACTATTATTCCTATAAAAATGTATGTAAATAATTTTAATTTATTCTAGCCCTCCTTTAAAAAAAATGATGTTTTTCATTTCAATAATGCGAACAAATGTGCAGCATTTTTTTTTTTTTACAGGCAACAGAAATATTGGGTTACTTCTGGCCACGATGTTAGTCTATCATCAAGTGCCTTTTCAACTAAGTCCTACTTAGGCAATGATAGCATGGCTTAATGCATTCAAAAGTCATTGAGATGCTATCGGAAAACGGAGTTTTTCTCTCTCCAGCTTGCATACCGAATTTCGACTCATATGCTGGGTTAAGACAACTAGAGAGCCTAACCTTGTAACCGGATCATTCAAATACCAATGTACCGCTGTAGTTCCACTGACAGTACAGAAGAATAAACGTATGGGGATTACCTGAGTTTTTTATTTTATAAAAGAAGTCAAACAAGGAAAACAGGAGAATTACACCCACATGAAGTTTATAACATAACTAGACAAACAGCAACCAACTCACCAGTGTTTGTTCATAAGCACTCTTCAAATTGGACGAGGTGTGTTGGAAAGCCCTCCACATGTGGTGGACTAAAGCACGGGACTGCAATAACACACAAAGTAAATTTACCGTGTTTAATACATTACAGGAAATGTCATTTTTTTTTAAAATTAGCACCTCTTTGGTAACTAGTAATCTCTTCGGGAGCTGCCACAACATAGCAGCTAGACACTCGCCTGCTTTGCCTAAGGTCTGGGATTCAAACCTCACTGAGGAAAAGTTAATTCAAAATTGACCTTGTCTCCCAGGTTAACCGAGCCTAAAATAGGTTTCACATAATGCCATGAGAAGTAAAGGCAGTTAAAGCAATGGCGAATCTCATCACTATGCATCAAGTGCTGCCTTTAAAACTACAGGTCTAGGACTATATGCTTGAGGTGACACATGCATGAAAAGGGTCCTAAACTTCACTTTAAAAAAAAAAAATATCTTCACCATATCTTAATGCTAGATCCGCAATACACTATCACAGGATCAGGAGTACGCCATCAGTGAGTTCCTTATTGGGCAAACATACACACTGTGATTGTTATAAGGTCTGCTTGCATTAGAGGCGGACATGATACTTTCTTGGAATGTAAGAGAGTAGATGACCCGGAGAAGACTGTACTATGCCTGGAAGATTGAGGAAGACAGAGACAGGGACAGACAAAAGATGGAAATGCTCAAGTGTATTACAGAGTGGCACAGAGAAAGATCAGGGATAAAATCAAGAACAGAGGACAGCATTTATTTATAGAGCAACAGGAACTCTGCACCGATCAGAGTGGCACATAATGATGGTGAACATAAACTGCAGTCAATATAATCCAAATCCCATCTAACTGGTTATAACATTGGAACCTGTAGTTGATCATTTGACCTTATAATTCACTGCTTCATTTGTCGAAGTGTAGCATTTAACACATATAAAGGTAAAAGACCCCTTTCTGTGCCTTCAGGTGTAATGGTCAAATAGGGTTAGCCCTATATTTTATAGACCAATCAGCACTTGGTGGTTGATGTGGTAAACAGCACACTGGCCATCAGTACTTCCCAGGATTTACCTGGCACCCACTTAAAGCCGGATCAATTTAGGAGCCAAGGTCATTTTCTTTTAAAAAATCTGACTTAATTCACATTTGAACCCATGGCTATCAAATCCACAGGCAAGTGTCTAGACACTATACACCTAGGCAGCGTCCTATTCGACACCTAACTTGGAGTTAATCAGTCATACACTGTCCAAGTAAACTGGGCACTAAAAGATACTGTTCATACCAGTGTTGCTAGAAATTTCTTAAAGACCAGTCAGAACCTAATGGGGGATGGAGTCTTCATCATGCTGACTGCAGTTACTTCCCAGGACATTTCTTGGTATTAATTTTAGGCTAGATGAGCCTTTGTAGAAAATCAGTCGCATCATGGTTTGCTCGAAAGCCACTCAATCCTTTTCTTGTCTATCATGAAATGAACCTATGTTTTAATCCTCAAGCCATTCGACCCATATAACCATGTCACAATGCAATATAATCTTACTTTGGCTGGAATTATCATGTGATATCTTTGGGGTTCACCTGAGCTGAGCTAAGTAACAACATCATAGTACTCTAGATATTCCCTTAAGCACCCCATTACCATCTTTAGCAGGCAGGAGAGAGCTCCAGTTCAAATGGTATCAGCATCAGTCTGAAAACTGCACTTTCCCTGAGTGTTGAGTGTCGGCCAGATCTTTCCAATTAAAAAACAAAACTGAAAAGCATTTTAAACACAAGATGCTAGCCATAAATATTTTGACAGACGGTTTATAATCACTTACAGATTCATCAGTAATTTCCAGATTCTGTAAAGACTGCAGTTTATGGATGTGGTCATCTGAAAGATAGCCATCCTTGGCAAGCTGGTAGGCAGGACTGGTCACTTCTGAGTTGAAGTCCCCACAGATAATGTGAGGGCAGGAATCATTGCCTGCCTTCGCCACAAGCTGCTTAATAGCACAGGCCACCTAATTTGCAAATATTGAGAAAAAAAAACATGTTTCCTTATGGAAAATGTATTTTCAGGTTTTATAATACAAACTTTAACTCTCTGAGCCCCAAGTAATGCAACATAGGTTACTACCTAGAGGCCCAATAAACGCATCATGAGCCAATTTTATTCTCTTTGATTACCCCTTGAGCCTCTGATGCTAAAGTGATGCTGAGCTAAATTACTGTAAAATATTTTGTAAAATTTTTTATTTAAGAAGACACTTTAAGAGACAGCAAAACTCTAGTTACCTAAAAAAAAAAAGAAGGGGGGGGGGGGGGGGGGGGGCAGAAGAAGAGGGAGAAAGAAAAAAATGAAAACAAGAAAGAGAAGAATTAAAAAAAAAGGGGGAGGAACAGGGGAAGAGAGAAGTGCCTGTCACTGTTGACATCAGGATTCAGTGCAGCAATATCTGGAAGGATTGTGGTAGAAGATGAAGCAGAGACATAATCAACTAACAGGCCAATGGAACTATATGAATGTATACTCTTCAACAGCTTCTAAGAAAGGGAGGGTTTACATGGATACGTTCTAACTGCTGTGACAAGAGTTACATTACATTTTCTTGTAATATATCAAAAAAGCTCCTAGTGTGCGCCACAGGGTTCCATTTTTGGTAATTAAAAAAAACAACAGATGCACTGCACCCTAACAATCATATCAACAAGACAATGCATTTCAATCAGATGTGTTGAGCAAAGAAGTGGGGATATCCCAGCCTTGTTGTCAACCACAAAACAATGTGCTATCTCCCCTTTTGGGAACAAATGTGGAAGAATAATGAAGTGAGAAATGAAGGGTATTCACAGAAAACTAAAATTCAGGTCATTTCAACAAAAAGCAGCAACACCAAAATGTAAAAAGCAGGTAAACTGCTAAATAAATGACGGTGCAATGATCTTGGAGGCAGCAGCATAATATCTGACAGACGATGCCTTGTAGAGATCAAAGCAAACACTGCCACAGCAAAAGCAGTAAGAAAGAAAACATTTTCACTGACCAACTGACCAAAAGCTGTCAGTGGCAGCAACAAGAACAGTTAAAGTACTATATGCAGCCTATACATGTGTGAACGATCAGCAGACAAACTAAGGAAATCTAAGAGCAACTGAAAACTTTATAGTCGTTTATCAAACTCAATGGGAAAAGAGCCAAGGAAAGAGAAATATATCAATGCCTGGATGGCTTTGCCATAAAGCATAATCATGAAAACAACATTGATCTGATCAGAGACTGGTGGTCGTGTGAGATGGTATACCCTGACAAGCTATGCTTATCAGTAAGCGACATGATATAATGATGATCACAGGCATATATGTCTAAGTGTGGACACATAAGAAAGGAGCTGACAGGACACACCATTGATATTTCCTTTTCTGTAGGCCTGGCATTATATATCTAATGTGCCAAAAGTGTGAAAAAGGAGTCCTTACTTTATTTATTTACTTATTTTTTTTTTGCCTAACGTAGCCAAATAGATAGACATACAAGAAACAGTAAGAGCCCACCAACTCAGAACAGCAGACTACACCAAGGTAATCTTCTTCTCCTTCTTCGCATTCACTGATGTAAACTCTGGCGGAAAGTACTGGTTCTTCGACTACCTCTAAACTTTAGTCTGGATTCTGAACCTGAGTGTTGTGTGCATATCTGTTTTACAGATCTGACTTATTTGCATGCAAATTGTTGGTTCCTTGCCTCTCAGGCAGAGGCACTCTGACTTCAAAAGAAGCACCCAGTCAGTGGACTCTTACAACATGCTAGTTAGGGAGGCAGTGGGTCTAATCTTGTCACCCATAATGGGGCCCTGGAACCCACACAGGGAACCAAGGTAATAGTATATCCCACAATACAACTATTTTATAGGACGAGCGGGGTACCGGGAATTTGTTACCATAGGACGGACATCTGAAATGAGGCTCTCTGAGTCACTGTGGTTATAAATCTTCACGTAGCAGTTCCATAAGTGAAATGTTTGAAAATCTTTAAAACAAATTTTAAAAAGCCATGCAAAGAAGATAAGAAGTCCAGTACAACAAATCTATCTGCAATACTCACTCTACGCTTTCCTTAACATCTACAGAAGATGTACACCTTCACAAGAAATGTCATAAGGCAAAATAAAAACATACAAGAATGAACATACCTGAATACACTGGACGTCCAGAGCCTTAAGGTCATAAACCACATGAATGTTGCACACATTGACAGTTTTGCCGGTCCTTTTACACTTCAGCTCAGTCAACAAAATCACATCTGCTCGGTCTAGATATTTCTTTGCTGCCTTACTGATGTCCTCACTGAGTCCGCTATCATCTACTTCCTGAATTGACAGAAAAATAGAAATGAACTGCACGAAGAAATAAATACATCATGAGCTTAATCAGTGTTAACTGTGAAATATTACAAATGAAATATAGAAGAAAAAAAGAGAAGCTGATAACAATCAGAAAAGAAAGAAACAAAGACATGTGTCTTTCCTGCCCATGTTCACCACTTTAGTGTGGTGTAAGATTTGGGAGGGAAATCGTAAGCCTGAGGTTTAAAGACTGCACAGCTAGCTCAATCACCATAAATTGCAGGCTACAATTAATTTATATTTCTGTCCTGACGGAAATAATATCCATCCCCTTATCCAGGATCAAACTTGGATCTCCTTGCATGACAGCACAGCCTTCCAAAAACTCGGCTAACCACTATAAGACATAACACTCTTACAAAACACAAGTAAGGTGAAGTAGAAGGCATATAAGCAAGAGGTAGACAGTGATATAAGAGAGAGGACAGTACCAAGAGATGGATAAATGGCAGTCTCAGAACGTATACAACCAGGAGATGAAACCGAGAGTTGGAGACCAAATGCGGGCAGTTATTCCCTATACAGACTTTTAGAGATCACAAGATCTGAAGAAACATGATCACACAATCAGCAATAAACTTGATGATGATTTCTCAGATAGCTGCCTATTTTAACTCTACCAGACCGCGGCACCACGTTTCTGGTAATTTCCTAATTGTCGCTTAACAGCTGTACCTAATTTTCGGTACTTTGTGTACTACTCGATAAAACGCGTCGAAAACTAAACATAACCAATCAATCATGATTAAACCTCCTGGTTAGTCATTGCGAATGGCTGCCTATAAGTGTTTGTATTTACTTTGTGTGGTTTCACATGAAAACATTCTGAAAATTCACAATGAAATGAGCGGCAGATGAACCAAGCACTTCAACAGGAAAGTGAAGTAGGTCTTGGCTTTTCAGTCCAACATGTGAATGACACTTGGTTGATTCAGACTCTGAGGAGTCAGAATTTCATGAAGAATACATCCCTAGTCGAAGTGACACAGTTAGACCTCTAGTGATAAGGAAAATCTTGAAAATTATAGATGTCCAACTAGATCAATAGTAAGAAAAGGAGGCATGTCCCTCAAACAGCAACATCTGGTGCTTACTTTGTGAGACAAGGCTGATCCTGCTGGGTAGATCGGTACACAAAGGTAGAATATTGGTACCAGATAAAAGGTAAACATATTTTCTACAATGTCTTCAAGTTTCAACTTTTTCTAACCACTTGTTTCCATGTAACTAAAATTTGTGTATATCATGATGGTTTTTCTCATGTTAATGCCCAGGAGCTCAGGTATAGGGAGCAGCTAGGTTCAGGGGATCAGGTCTGGTAGGGTTAAATTAGAGCCTAAGACGGTAAAGCCAAAAACAATACAAGTATACTGGACACCAACATTTGAGAAGCATTCCAAAAAGCGAAGCACACTTTGGTTTTCTCAGCAAATAATGTAAAAAGAAACATAAAATGTTGATTCAAATCTGAAATGTCAATACTTAAGGTACAAAATGCCCCCCCCCCCCCCCCCCCCCCCACCCCCACACACACACCCATTTACCCACCCACACAAACTGCACTGATGGATTAAAATAGAGGGTGAGGACAATATTGTTAAAAACAGCAAGCTGCTAAATTTATGTTGCGGAAAAAGAAATTGTGATGGTGAACATTTATAAACTTGTGTGCTAAGTACAGAATTTGCTGTCAATAAGGAGCAATGTTGGTCACTGGGTTCTGAGAGTGTGAGCTTCAGAAAGTAGAGTAACAAAAAAATTATACAAGCAAGGCATGCTTGCCCTTGTTTTATGCTGACATAAAAGTGGACATTAAAAAGAAAATTATGATAGATAAAGGACATAATGAGTTAGACTGTAAGTGAATTTCAAACAATTTGCACAAGTTTGTGGAAAAGAAATACAAAGTATTACTTTCTGAAAGCCTCTTGCAATTTTTCAGACATTCATACCAAATATATCAGTTCTGAACATGCACTGGAAAAACCTGTACCCAAAAGATTTATTCAAGACTGTCAAACATTTTATTAACTGTGGACTAAAACTGGCCAACAGAGACAGAGGGAGGTCAGACACAAGGTAAACGACATGGATGATGATACTCCAAAAAAATAACTTTGGTTGGCAAGAGATTCATTAGTTCCCCACTGTCAGCATATGTGGCTTAGGCTCTGTGAACATGCATCATAATTCTGAGGTGTCGGGTTCAATCCCAGCTGTAGGAAATGTTGCCACAAATAGTCCTGCATGCTGGTTTCAACAGTGGTATCGAGAGCCGACCATTCAGATATGGTAAACTACTAAATGTTTTTTTTTAAAATATCCAGAAACCATGAGATGTTAACCATTTGGCTCGGTCCTATGGATATTGCAACCCTTCAGCCTTAATTCTATGATAGATACTGCAAATCTGGGAGAAATGTGGCTTTTCTACCTTTATCTGGGAGTAAACCCAGACCACAAGGAGTTCGCAACCCGGTCGCCACGAAGTCAGGTTTAACCAACTGAGCTAGCAAGACGGGCTAAAGGCTAGGGTTTAGTTCTTCAACACCCTTTAAGGGACATGCCAAGTAAATTCATTTTGAAGCAAGAAATCAGGGCTTCAGCTTAAAAAACTAAAATAAACATAGAAATGAAATTATCCCTATCTGTCTCTGGTGCATTTAAAGGGTGGTGTAGGGTAGGGAAGTCCTTGGACCTGAGCATTTAGGACTGTATGGCTAGTCAGTCACCGTGAACTGTGAAGCTTTAGAGTTTTATTTTTGCCTTTGACAGAAGAATCGTTCATCTCCTTATCAAAGACCTGAACTTGGATCTGCCGCATGAAAGGCCAGCTTTGTAATTGCGCAGCCAGCAATTCTTCAAAATCATCATCACACAATAGAAAACATGAGATAAAGATTACCTTGAATGCAAGATCTGCCAGAGATATGCTCTGATGGGATGTGACTTCAAACTTTGATGTTTTCACAAAGGTGGCCTCCCCTTCATCCCAAAAATCTTTCGTTCTTTTGATGAAATATCCGTCATATCCTCGACTGAAGATAAAATATGAATTAGTCATCACATCCTGCACAGTGGAAAAAATATGAGCAAACGGCCATTATATCTTTGATATAGGACAAAACATGATCAAAGAGCCAGCATTTTCTTGACATTGTTGAAACATGAACAAACAGCGATCATTTCCTTGACTAACACATGTACACAAAATTCAAGATAGGCGTATCAGCCATGTGTACCTGTGGAAAGGTGCCCCAGACAGCAGAGCATGTACTCCAGGACTGCACCGAATTTGACACATTATGGCAAACCATTTGGCCAGAAAGAACAACAGTGGAACATAAACTCTATGGACCACTGAATGAACTAACAACGACAGCAAACCTTTTGGACAGAAAGAACAACAGTGGAACCTAAACTCTATGGACCACTGAATGAACTAACAACAACAGTGAAATTTATACAAGAGACACAATTGCTGATATAGACAACTTATTTCAGGCGAATGACAGAAGAAAAAGAAGATATCCTTGACTGTACACACATGACCAAATATGACACAAACAAATAGCCAATCAAATCCTCAACTTTACATAAAACAAGAGCAAATAGCTATCATATCCTCAGCTCCAGATAATACATGAAAAATTATCATTTCTTGATGGTGGGCAAAAAAATAGCCAAATGGTCTATGCTACCTTATACAAGAAACCATTTGTCATCTGGCACACCCATCTTTGTTAATGTCTAAAATGTTTTATGCCCCTCTTTAGTCAAGACCTGTGGTTCCAAACCTGGGATCATCGAGCACTTCCCATGGGCTCCAGAGCTACCACAGGGAAATAAATGAATACCTTTCTCTGCTCCGTAACATTACTTTTTAATTTCTAAAAAATAAAAATAAAAATTTTTAAACTGTGACGAATCAAATAGATGACCCTCTTCAAATCTGGTATATACCTATCCAACAATTGCTGGGGGTGGTACTGCAAAGTCCTGTAAAGGATACGCAACTAACTCAGTGCTAGACCTGTATTTGTGTAGGCTAACTGGTATGTAATAGGTGATGTGGTCATCATCCAGCTAGTGCTACAACACCATGACCCCCAAAGAAAAGACTATAAAACCGAAACTATCCATACACACACACACATAAAAACACACGACCGCATAATCAAAAGCATTCACTATAACAGGGCTATTCAACTAGTGGCCCGACAAGACTTAGCAGGTGTTCTGCTGATCACTGCCAGTTGTATTACATTAATGATCTCTCTATGCTAGGGCTCAGGCATCTGACCCATGACGATTCCCGTTTTCCAAATTTTGGCCCTTGAATAAACTTAGTTAAACAGCTTCTTAACTACACAATGGAAGAATATAGCCAACCTCTTCATTTCTGGCTGCAACAGCTGAGTGTAGTAAGTGGGGCTGACTTCCTGCATGCAGACTATGTCTCCATCCAGATAGTCCAGCTCCTTCAGCAGAAGTGTGTGCCTGTATTTCTGGTCAAGGAACTGTGGCTTTGTGTAAGAGTAGTCATACCTAAGATTTAAAAAAAATTATCAAGACAAAATACAAAGAACTGTGGAGAGAACAAATCAACAATAAACATCCAAAAGACTATCAGCAGACGCAACAGAAAAAATGTACAAAAATATTCCGCCTAAGAACAAGACACTGCCAGCTCAACTACCACAAGCATAATAGAAAGTCTTACAGTCCCCACCGTGTGCTTGTCAGATGGGACCATAAACACCTGGGCACATTCTGAAGGCCTGCCAACTATAATTACAATTAAGTCCACCATACTTACAACCATGAATAGAAACCTGGCCTCAAGAGCAAAGTTTGCTGAGCAAGCTATAGGTAAC
Organism: Candidula unifasciata; assembly: GCA_905116865.2. Classification (NCBI taxonomy): domain Eukaryota; kingdom Metazoa; phylum Mollusca; class Gastropoda; order Stylommatophora; family Geomitridae; genus Candidula; species Candidula unifasciata. Next base: position 438,173 of record CAJHNH020004335.1, read on the forward strand.
CACGAAGGCCCTGCATCTGACTGGTAATTTAGTGTCGAAAAATCATTGTGATGGCTGACACTGTTTTGTCTTGATATCTGCTATTTTTGGTCTGCTGGACAGGGCAAAACGAGATCACTCTCCACATCAGGCCAGCAGCGCTGTTTTATTTTCATGCCTGTTATAGCTGAAAATCCAAATTATTACAAGTAAACGCACTCAATTTTAAAACTGCTCCCCCTTGAAACTTCCTCATGTTTCCCAGGTTTGAGAAAACTGATTTAGTTACTTGGAGTTCCAACCTCACGACAAACAGGTTATCCAATAACTGCTCAAGGCTCCCCCTTGAAACTCCTTCATGTTTCCCAGGTTTGAGAAAACTGATTTAGTTACTTAAAGTTCCAACTTCAAGACAAACAGGTCATCCCATAATTGCTCATCCCCTTGAAACTCCCTCAGGCCTCCCAGGTTTGAAACCACTGATTTAGTTACTTAGAGTTCTAACTTCATGACAAACAGGTTATTCCACAACTGCTCCATTCATGTGCCAGCAAAGAATGCCCCTCAATGTCCCTTGTGAAAAAATGCAAACAGGCTGCAGTCTCAGCAGAGCCAATAACACACACCTATGTATGTTTGCATAGGGCAGTCATCAAAAGTGCAAACACAGACGGCCCACCATTAGTAAACTAACTAACCTGCGCAAGTGACAATCTGCCAGGATGTTATAGCTGACGACACTGAAACAAAATGCAGGGTCAAGGTCCTCAACAGGGAAGGCTGGGTTCAAAATCAATTTACGACTGTCAATGGCAGTAGAGGAAGGTACGTAAACTAAATTTTCTGCATCAGATCTTGAACTGGGTGCTACCTGCAGAAAAAGAAAAAATAATTGTTAATTTGGTAAAATCTTAATTAATCAGAAATTTCTACCAGCATTTCTTCTCCTTCTAAGCTCACCCTTATAACAGTAGTTATGTTGTGGTCTACAGCTGGACTAGTATCCATACCTTTCTGCCCAACATATTCAATTTCAGAAAATCCCTAATTGCCCTTTTTTAACAATATGCCTGTTAGGGGCTAGTGGATCTATTCTTTTAATCTCCGAATTGCAGCCCCGGAGCCCATACTTGGACACTAGTATTTCATTCAGGGCTTGTATATCTCTAGTATAAGTCAAGAAGAAACCACCGAAACATTTACGGATAAAGCTAGAGTTACGAGGAAGTAATACATTTTAAAACCCATGTTTCTTTCTCCCCCCATACCCGTCAATAAGAGGCTAAAGAAAGATATATAAGCTCTCAACCTATCACGTACAGTGCTCACCCAAGGCTTTCCCATTTTGTTACCTCTGTAATGAGATACGTCACATAATGATATTTATTTTTTAATAGTACTAAATTTATACTGTTTATTACCTTTTCTGCTCAAAGTGGAAACAATGAAAGAATCATACTGGGGTTAAAAAGGTAAAGATTAATTGTGAATATTATAAAAGCAACTGTTCTTATAGTGTTATTAGAAAACTGTTAAGAACGTTTTCAACAAATGAACAAACAAGGAATCAAACAATGGAAAAAAAAAATACTGCTAAAACAAAAAATCTTAGCCATAATTTAAAATGTGTATAATTTGCTTCCAAAATTAAATGTACTTTTGTCATCTGTTGGTGTGATGCTGTTGAGAAATAAAATACAAAAAAACCACTCAATTAATACTATATTGTGAACTCTTATGTTATGGGCACAGTGGAATTTAAATACAAAACAATAAATGCAGTAATTATAACTGTGGAATAAATACATATGATTTTAGAGATGCAACAAAGACATATATACAAAACATAATTACCAAAACAAGACACTACTTCACTCAAAAGAGTTGTTTTATTAAAGTATTTTTTCCACACACACACACAAAAAAACATTATTTTCTGTAAGAACTTGAGTTCTCTAAGAAGAGTCATTTCCTCAAAGAAGAGTTGTTCGCTAATTTTTTTTTAAGTGATTTTCTCCAAGAAAAGTTTTCTTAAAGGTGAGTTGTTGCCTCACAAAGCAATTTTCTCACAGAAGAAGTGTTTACTCAAAGAAATGGTGGGCTTAAACAAATGTGTGTGTGTGTTTTTTTTTTTTTTTTCTTAAATAAATAAGACACGCAGTAGAAGATTTTACATGCTTTGTGTTCTATTTCGGGTACCCCTAGATAATATATCCGGTAATTCCGTGCAGCGGGGAACCAGCCCTGAGCGTCATGAACTCAGGTGGGCCCACCTCCGAATACGTCTAGGAATCGTGGGCCGAAACGTGTGTCGACGAGGATAATTTCTACTGACGACTGGTAGATCCCCGCTGTACTTGCTCCCTGTGAGTTTATTCCTATTGTACGTGGCTAGCCCACAAGACTACCAGGAAAGACTGGTGACTATCGGGAAAGTCCTTTTGACACCTATGGAAAGACTGCCCCCCCCCCCCCCCCCGGTATCGCTGGGGGGATAAACTGACATCTGGAGACAGATGTCGACTGTGGACCGGGTTGATCACCCCTAACACAGTATAATACCTCCGATTTCGTACAACCACAATGAAATATGCCCCCAGGGCCCTCCGAAAGGGGGGGAGAATGAAGGGCCCAATCCAATTGATACCCTCGGTGACGACCTTGCTAGCCCCCGGACTGAGATACTCGCCCAACGTCCGGGCTGGCTCTGTACATGTGGGAAAAGCTTCACGGGGTTGCATGGTCTGAGAACGCATGCCGGAAGAATGAAATGCGAGGGTGCTCCACGCAGTAAACGCCGTCGCAAAACTACCACTCCTGTGGTAGTTTCTGAGTCGTCAGGGTACCTTTGATGATTTCTGAAGAAGTGCGTTCCAGAATCAGGTTTCCACCTGCGAGCGAGAAGGTGGTGTGGTGTAAGTTGGAGGCTACATTATGTGAGGTACTTAAACAAACTCTAAACAAGAAGTCGCTAGGCGACAAGCTTACTAAATTTGGTGATGTAATATATGAACACTGCTCCCGCGGGTTCGGGACAGTAGTAAAGGCACAGCCGGGTGCCAAGCAGAATACTAGCAGGAGGCAGAGGGACATTCTGAAGTGTCGGGCAGACAAGAATGCCCTTAGAAAACGGTTCAAAGCCGCTACAGGCAGCGAACGGGAGGGGCTGTACGAAGTTTGGTTGCATTTAAAGAACAAACACAGTGCCCTCTGTCGCGCCGAGCATTTCTGTAACAGACGTAGAACCAAAAGGGAGCGAGAGAAATTCTTTAGGGACCCGTATCAGTTCGCCCGAGGTCTATTCGAGCAACCGAAGTCTGGGACTCTGGTTGTCAGTCAGGAAGAACTTGAGCTACATCTACGCAAGATGTACTCTGATAAAAAGAGGAGAGAGCCTCTCGATGACAATCCAGAGATCCTTAGCGGTCTTAAACAGCCTTCGGTGCCGAAGGTACCATTTAAAATGGTACCTCCCCTTTGGTCTGAGGTTGAGGACGTTGTGAAAAAGGCCAGCGGCAAGTCTGCCCCAGGTCCGAACGGTGTTCCGTACGTTTTTTACAAGCGTTGCCCAAAAATCCTTGTTGAGACAAGCGTGGATCCGCAATCACATATGTCCAGAGTGGTCAAAGGCAAATGGGGTCTACATTCCCAAAGAGCAGGACTCGAAGAGTCTTTCCCAATTCAGGCCCATCTCGCTGTTGAATGTCGAGGGTAAGATATTCTTCTCAGTCATGGCTCGCCGGCTCACACAGTATCTGATGACTAACAAGTACATCGATACGAGTGTTCAAAAGGGTGGTATTCCAGGCGTTCTGGGTGCCTTGAACACGCGACCATGATTTGGGAAGCTATCCAGAGAGCCAAGCATGAGAGAACACAATTGCACGTAATATGGTTGGACTTAGCCAACGCCTACGGGGCAGTCCCCCATAGGCTACTGTGGCGAGCCCTTCGCATGTTTCACGTACCGGCACAGATCAATCAAATGGTCGAGCAATATTTCTCCAAGTTCGCTTTGCGCTTCTCTACCTCGACGTTTACCACGATGTGGACTGAGTTGCAGATTGGGATAGCTATGGGGTTACGATCTCACCTATACTTTTGTCATGACAATGCAGATCATGTTAGACGGGCGCGCCGGCTACGGACAGGGCCTTCAAATTGGGGACCACTGGATGCCACCATTACGTGCCTTTATGGCTGACACGACTATTATAACGGGCAGCGAGGAGTCTGCCCGCACGATCCTGGAAAGATTGGACGCGGTGGTCCAATGGAGCGGTATGCAGTTCAAACCGCAGAAGTCGAGGAGTCTGTCAATCAATAAGGGTCGGGTGGTGGCAACCAGTTTTACGGTGGCAAGGAATAAGATCCCCACGGTTCTAGAGGAACCGGTGAAGAGTCTCGGTCGCGTGTACGATTCGAAGTTGTCTGATAGAGCGGAGGTCCGGCGAATACACGAGTCACTGGCTACAGGCCTGCTCGCGATCGAGCGATGCAGGCTGGTCGGAAAGTTCAAGGTATGGTGTCTCCAATTCATGTTGATTCCGAAACTCCTATGGCCACTGTCAGTCTACGAGGTGACGATGACTGCAGTTTGAGAAAAAAATCAACACAGCCTTAAGGTACACGTTCTGATAACCAAGAGTTTAAAGTGCAAGGTAAACAGGCGTTTACGAGTCTAGAAAATGAACCGAAGCTTGTAAAATTGAAAGTCTGGCAAGGTAAGTCTTCGCGTGAATCTTGGAGTTGTCCAGAGGGTCAAAGGTGAAATGGCTACGTCTACTTCCTCAACACAGCTTGGAAAGTGGATTGTCTTATGTCTCGATAAGCTAAACTTCCGTTCAAAGACCGAACAAGAGTTTAAATCGGGAAGACTCGCCATGCTTTTTGTACAATGTCACCGCTGTCCAGCCCGCTCTGAAGACTGGAACCAAGTGGAGAGTCCTCGATATAGAATCTGCTCAGAACGCACTAAAATTGAAGGAGATCATTTACACACAAACCGACCGTAGGCCTGGGGCACGGGAAAGTCAATTGGTGGTCAAAGGCCTCAGCCAAAGAACGCCGAGACATGGTGATACAAACGGTGAGGGACAACGAAAACGAGGTTCGGGTCCAGAAAGCAGCCCAGCAGGGCCATTGGGTCAGCCTGGAGAGCGCATCGCCTAGAATACTCACATGGGGTGAGATCTTGTGCTGCAACTGACTTTATCGTTCGTTTGGCGTACGATGTATTACCGTCCGGTGTTAACATCTGCGACCACGATCCGACTTGCCCGTTGTGCAAATCGAAGCAAACTCTTGAGCATGTCCTGTCCGCGTGCAGGAAAGCTCTAGGTCAAGGCCGATATACCTGGCGCCATAACAAGGTGCTAAAGGAGTTAGCAGCCGTTGTCGACCAGGCTAGAATGAGGGCTAACGCCAGAGCCATTCTAGTATCGCCCCCATTCGTTTCCTCAGGCTGGGCAGGTTCCAGTTGGTAAGGTCAACAAAAAACGCATTCGCTCCATCTGTGCTAGACTCTGCCTGGTACTGGCGGTTGATCTGCCAGGCCATGAACGGTATCCCGAGTTGATCCGTAAAAAACCGGCCTGCGACCGGACTTCGTTCTCCATTCTGCGCAAAAACGGCAGCTCATCCTGATTGAGTTGACGGTCCCGTTTGAGTCGCGTATGGAGGAGAATCATTTGTACAAGCTCGAGAAGTACAGTGATTTAGCAGCCTTTGAGGAGAGGCCTCGTTTCTCGCTCTACAATGTGGTGAAAGAACTTGCGCGGTAATGAACGGAAACGAACACTCAAAAAACTGGGAGAGGCAGCCGAAAGGGCCTCTAGCTGGCTTTGGACGCAGCGCAACAACGTAGGGGACGGGCCTCGGTGAGCCGGGTGTCTAGCGGAAAGGAGTTTTCATCCCTTGAAAGTCCATCGTGTACGAATTGTCTGCCAGTCCCTCTGCAACTGCTAATAAAAGTCCAACATGTGTCCGGTAAACCAAAGTAAGCTTGTCGCTCGGTCGTCCAGGCATGCCGACTGCTTTAATTAGGCTGTCGCGGCGGCTTCTTATCTCACAGTACCTCCTTCGAAACCACCAAGTCGTCTTGTCTCTGGCCGAAAGTATAACACCATAATTCCGTGCAGCGGGGAACCGCCCTGAGCGTCATGAACTCAGGTGGGGCCACCTCCGAATACGTCTAGGAATCAAGGGCGAAACGTGTGTGATAATTTTCTACTGACGAGTAGATCCCCGGTACTTGCGCTGTGGTTTATTCCTATTTCTTACTTCTGAACAGCTAATGATCCATCCCACTCTATCCTGTGCAATTACTTCAATATCACTGATGGAATCGAGTCCAACACTTTTGGCTTCTCTCGCCAATGTTTGCTGTGGGGTTTATCTTTATGTCCTTGTTTTCTTAATCCCATTTCAGTGCCTCTTTGGTCATTGTTCTTTTCTTTTCAGAATGTGTCCAATATATAGCGCTATCTTCTCTATCTCGTGATAACCGATATTTCTGACTTCTACATGCTTAACAGTAACAATTACATCGAGTCCAACAGTAGTTTATCTTTATATATTTCAGTACTGGTATTGTTCTTTTCTTTTCTGTGCGCTACCCATAAGGTAAAGTGGATAGACAATTTGCCTCATGCTCCAGGGGCTACAAATGCATGTGCTTTAGAAATCCCTGCGGGTCATCATTGGTGCAGTAGTTTGTGCTAAGCTCTCGGCAGATGACTAATCACTCTTTGCAAAGTGTGACTGAGCCATATGGGATAAAACCGAGTGCGATGAAGACAATCTTCACCTTTTTCTTATGTCATCTCGCTGATATCAGGTTGTAGCAGTGTCGTGATTTTCTTTATCTTGTGCTTCCCAGTGGCTTGGGTGACGGATTTGTTCATCTGTTTGCAGGTTTCAGCTACACCATTTATCCATCTCTTTCTTGGTCTTTCCCTTGCCTTCCTCCCAGATGTTCTGCTGTAAGAAGTCCCATATACAGTTTTGTCTGGCTGTATTCTCATTACATGCCTGAACTATTTCATTCTATGTCTCCTATATAATTAAGACAGTCTTATTTCAACTTTTTCTCTAATGCTGGTAGTCGTAACCTTGTTCCTTCTTGTGTTGTTAGTGACCTTCTCATACTTGTTTGCAGTAGCAAAAGTATGAACATTCGTGTTATTTTGTCTCCTGCTATTCTCATTACCTCAGTTTTCACAGTGCTTATTTTCATATCACACTTTGTGTGGGTTTCATTTAAGGAGTCATGATGTTGTAAAAGCATTATATTTTAAACCCCATTTCCCAGCTCGGATGTTTAAAAATAAAAATTAAAATGCACTGTCATGTATGTAAATGATTATCAAAGAAGCTATGCTTATAGAGACCAACCTCTACTGTACCATTCTGACTGTGTGCTGGTGATATGTCAGATACATCCTGGCTAGAGACACTGTCTAAAGCTGTGGTCTCTGCGTGTACTTCAAGTATACCCGAAAATGGATGTGACTGAGCTGAATCAGATCTGGCTGCTGCTGGCAACTGTGAAACTGCTGCAGACTGAGAATCTTCAGACGCTGTACCAGAAGTACTGTTTTGCAAAATCCCTGACTTATTTGCAGCAGAAACTGCATCTTGTGATGGATCTGATGCAGCTTCTATCTGAGACACATCCATAGAATCTAAGGAGCCCATGTCGCTGACATCTAATCCACGAGCGGAGAAACCGGTGATATCTGAAGCACATTCACTGCCGACCTCTACCAAGATGGATGAAGTCTCATCTCTATCCTGCTGGAAAAAGAGAGACATTGGTTACATTAGACCATGTACACATGAAACAATCTGTTCTACCAGACAATGTACAAACAGTGTAATCTGTTATACCAGACCATGCACAGACGGTGCAATCTGTTATACCAGACAAAGCACAGGCTATTATACTAGGCCATGTACAGACAGCAATATGTTATAACAGACCATGTACAGACAGTGCATTCTGTTATAACAGACAGCGCAATCTGTTATACCAGACCATGCACAGACGACGCAATCTGTTATACCAAACAAAGCACAGACTATTATACTAGGCCATGTACAGACTGCAATATGTTAATACAGACCATGTACAGACAGCGCATTCTGTTATAACAGACAGTGCAATCTGTTATACCAGACCCTGCACAGACCGCGCAATCTGTTATACCAGACCATGTACTAATAGCACAATCTGTTATACCAGACCATAGTGCAATCTGTTATATGAAATCACGTACAAACAGAGCAATCTGTTACATCAGAACACTGTTTAAACAGAGCAATATTGTACACAAGATCCTGTACAAACAGAGCAATCTTAGAAAAAAACGAAATCATAAATAATTATATCTACTCTTTCACATTAATTTCCTGTCAATTAAAGCTCCTTCATCTGCACTCAACTGGGGGTGAACTCCAGCAGAAAGCCCTGGGTGGTCCTCCGTGCTAAGGTTGCGAATTAACATCATCACACTGGGACTTCCAATAAACACTCCGTCTTCTATCCTCTGTGGCCAGAGAAGAGTTCCAATAATGATGGCACCAACAGCAAACTGATTATATGACTTCTTGTCCTTTCTCTGAGTATAGATGGTGACTAGATACCTTGGTCACACCGCTGCACCATTCTTTCTCTCAAGACCATAATGATCTATTAGCACGTCTGCATTGTTCCCTTGATAAAGGTCATCGGTATTTGGGCTTCGGTAGTTCATTTTTAATTCACCAGAAACAAGAGATAGTGGAAAAGTCCAATAATCTAGGAGTGTTATAGGATGGGGTTGGGGTTAGTCGGTGTCTCTGACCACTGACTAAGATCCTTACCATAACATCCAGTTGGAAATTCCTGGAAAGTCCCGGATTTCCTTTGTTTAGGGTGCATTAAAAATAAAGTACCCAAACACGTTTCTGACATCTCGGGCAGATGCACTACAATTCTAAAGGAAAGTTACAGTCTTTGGATGGGGTACCGTGGATAATTGCTACTTACTGTCTAGCTCCATCCACGGCTGGACTATTTTTTGCTTCCTTTAGTGAGACTGTGATAGAGCTAGTCCTTTTCAGTGTTTGCTTTTTTTCTAGTTGGTCCATACCACAGCATGCAGTGAAACTGTTTTGAAACAGTTATTCTACAAGTGCTTTTGTTCTGCTTCCTTTTAAATAAGAATTCATATGTTGTTGGGTTACAACTTTTTTTATACTGTCTGTGCTTTTCAACAACCTTTCAATCTCAAAGACTACTTGTAGCTCTGCCCTGACTATGGAAAATGTGTGTGCCTGCTATAGTCTGATTCATGAGCTGCCATGGTGTAGCGGCTAGATGCCCGGATGTAGATTGCAAGATTGTGGGTCTGGGTCCTGGCGGAACCAGACTTGTTTAAAAAATGACCTTGGCTCCCAGGTCGACCCACTCTTTAATGGATACCAGGTCAAGTCCTGGGAAGTAAAGGGTGGCCGGCGCGATGCTGACCACATCCCCCACCATGTGCCCAATACACCTAAAGGGGTAGAAATGAGTCCCTTACTGGTTTGAGGCATTTTATGGAGTAACTGACTGGCTACATAGAGCACGAGGTAGACCAAGAACAATATGGAAGGATAACATCAGAGAAACTCTACAACAGCACGATGTGCCTATGGTCGAGGCGGCCAGAAGAGCTAGAAACAGAACCTTATATCTCCCTCGACACCCACAGCGGTAAAAGAGGAAGTGAAGAAGAAGAAGAAGAACTGACTGGCTAATACTGATTCAGTAAGAAAAAAGTGGTTACTAGGACCTCTCCATGGGTGATCCTAATCTGCATGGTGGCAGTTTGTGTCACCGGGTGTTTATCGCTTGTGTGATGTCCTGGTGGGGTACAACAAGCAACCAACCAAATACAAGGTCCGACAATCAAGTAATGAGACTAATTCCAAATAATTATTAGTTGAAGATATAGCCTGTATTTTATTCAAAGTAAGCCCTTGTGCATTGATACAGCAAGTGGCACAATCTAACAAACACTGGAACAACCCCTGTTGTAGTTCTGTCGTTAGGCCCTTAAAGTCAATGTTACAACCCCTTGGGCGTCATCAACATCGTCAAAGAAGCGTCCTTTCGATGACAACTTTAATTTTGGGAATAGAAAATAATCACAGGGAGACAAATCCGGGGGGAGGGGATGGGGGGAAATAGGGTAGATGATTGAGAACATGCACTTGTTTTGGGGCCAAAAATTCCTGTACAACTACCACCCTTCGAGCTGGTGCACTGTCAGGAAGAAGAAACAAACTGCCAGGTGTTCAATACAAACCGGCAAGGAACTTTTTTTCTTGCCCAAATCTTCCGCCAAAATTTTATGAAAAGACTCTGTATTGACACAAAATTCATCTACCATCACAGTCAAACAACAATCTTTTTGTATCCGTTCTCGAAATTTTGCAATGAGTTCTTCATTATGAACACAACTTGGGCGTCCAGGTCTAGTTGCATTAGCTTTGCATTTCCACACCACTTTTGAATCGTGAATACCAGCTAAAAATCTGTGCATGAGATAAACAATGATCCCCATAAACTTGATGCATCAATTCAACTGTTGCAATGGCACTTTTTCTGAGTTTTAAACAGAATTTAATGTTAGCTTTTTTGTCCCATGCTGATTATGTAACAATGCACCACTGACTAGGTTACAAAAATGGCAGCTTGTTTGCTGTCTGCTTATCAGGGGGTGATGACATTTTGCCAGATCATAGACCAAGGTTGCCTATTTGGATTTCATGCTGTGATTCATAGAAGGCATTTCTGTCTTAGCTATAATAAAATCAGTCTCATTACTTAATCGTCGGACCTTGGAGGCGAAAAGTATGAGCAAATGCTCGTATCATCAATAAAAAGACAAGACAAAGAATAAGACAATAATATACTGGGCACATCAGGAAGAGAAAAGGACACAGAAACCCCAAACTGGCACTGAAGTGGAAAAACAAATGGATAGAGGAAACAAGGACATCCAAAAGAATAGAATGGAAAGAAGGGCTAGACTGCCAGCCCTATGTGATGCACAACAGCACAACAGGATGATGTTCAGCTTCAAACCTAAGATCTCTCCATGTGGGTTCCGAGGCCCCACAGTGGCAGAAACAGGAACAGACCCACTGACTGCCCAATCAGCATGACATAAAAGTCGACTAATTGGGAGTTTCTTTTCAAGTCAGAGAGCATCTGCCTCAGAGGCAAGGAACCAACAATCTGCATACAAATGTCATAACGCTATAAAACGGGTGTGCACGCAACATTCAGTCAAGATGCAGACAAACAACCAGAACTTTCCGCCGGAGTTTAGAGCCTGTGAGCACAAAGAAGAAGAAATCTAAGATCTTCAGGCTGGCTGACTGTTGTGATTCACTTACTACAAAGTGTACATACAATTTAATGCCATGAGAAATAAACTCACCCTCTGTTGCACTGTATACTGCTTTGCCAACTCTGCTTCTGTGAGAGGGACAATAAAAGGGACGCCTGGAGTTGCCACAAAGGGATTAATCCTAGGGCCTTCATATGATGTGTCTTCAGGAGTCGTGGGCTGTGACAAAGTATCTGTTTCTGCTGGCTGCTGTAAATCTGCAATCTTAAAGATGTCACCACCCTTAGAATGACTTAGATGTGTAAACCAAGATATGTTAACCAAAGAATCAGGAACCATCCTGGCATCAGCCTGAATATTCTCATGTTTTCCATAGTAGGATCTGGTGATCCTCTTCACTGCAATTATGAACACATCTATTACCTTATTGACACCACTCTTCGAATGACTTGGATGTGAACACAGGACTTGTAAGCTAGAGAATTAGGAACCATCCTGGCATCAGCCTGAATGTACTCAAGGTGCGATCATGTGTGGTCTTGTTCACTGCCTTATGAACATTATTATCTAACGGTACCAAGCTTAGAACGACTTGGTCATGAATTCAAGACGTAAACCAAAGAACTATCTTTATCTTGTTCACTGTCAGGACCCAATCTGTATCCATGGGGGACAAGAAGGAAAGGAAAGAAAGAAGGAAGAAAAGACCCAATGAAGCCTTACAAACATAAGGTAAAAGGTGACTAATTAGAATTTTGCCGAAAGCAGAGTTGGATCATAAGGCACAGATAGAATTTTGCTCAAACCAGAGTTGGATCATAAGGCACATATATCGCAGCTGAAAGACACTGTGCTAATAATCTTTTAAAGGTTGCACTGAGAAAAAAAAAAAAAAAAAAACAGTCACAAGGACAAACCCATGACCTTAACCTGCAAGTTCAGTCAGCTGGGCAATATATGTACAGGATGTTTGACTCCTAAACATGAGAGTAAGCTGGTTGATAGGTTCTTCCTGCATGTTATTTTTTAAAACTTTTAAAGCCACAGAACTCAAGAAAACTTCAAAGCAGCTTGTTAAAAGATGAACCAAACTGTTAAGCACAAAATGTTAGTGCAAACTTTTAAAAGCATTAAAGTTTTTATTAATGTGTAATAATAATATTTTGAATAATAAATTGTGTTCTTACTTGTTACTAACAATTTACAGTATCTTAGCACAGCATATTATGCTACACTGTTAAATTAAAATAAATAATACTGTGACATAATAATAACACATAATAATAATACTCTTTTTCTTACATGTTACCTATGTAAAGGTATAACATTTCTCAGAACACAATATGTCAATATAATATTAAATTTAAACCAGTAATAATATTTTAATATTATTTTCGGGTTTTAACGCATGCCCTTGATGCAAAACTAGCTTCTTTCTAATCTTAATAATGTAAAATATTTCTAACAGTATATTCTGAAAACAGTAGTAAATTTAAATTATTAATATGGTGTAATATGAATATTAAATAACAATAAGCTATTTTCTTACACATTACTAATATGTAATATTTCTCGGAATATCATACTCTAATAAAATATTACATTTAAATGATTAATAATATGATAATACACAATAATGGTTCTTTAGGTCGACCCATCCTTGAATGAGTATTAGGTAAAGTAAGGCAGGTAACATAATGTAGATGACATCATCCATCAAAAGCCGACTGGTCTATAGAACTATGAGCCTGACATTATATACCCAATACCCTGCTGGTTGTTTATCTTGAATTTTTATATAACAATAAATCTGATTGTCTTGTCACTGTCTTAAATCACGAGAATGGTCTTTTTCTAAGCTGCTTCTTCTTTTGTTTGCTTGAAACAGATTACCTATATCTACAATGTTGTCTCTAGTACGAACCTCACTTTTTCTAAGCTGCTTCTTTTGTTTGCTTGAAACAGATTACCTATATCTACAATGTTGTCTCTAGTACGAACCTCCCTTTTTCTAAGCTGCTTCTTTTGTTTGCTTGAAACAGATTACCTATATCTACAATGTTGTCTCTAGTACGAACCTCACTTTTTCCAAGCTGCTTCTTTTGTTTGCTTGAAACAGATTACCTATATCTACAATGTTGTCTCTAGTACGAACCTCACTTTTTCTAAGCTGCTTCTTTTGTTTGCTTGAAACAGATTACCTATATCTACAATGTTGTCTCTAGTACGAACCTCACTTTTTCTAAGCTGCTTCTTTTGTTTGCTTGAAACAGATTACCTATATCTACAATGTTGTCTCTAGTACGAACCTCACTTTTTCAAGCTGCTTCTTTTGTTTGCTTGAAACAGATTACCTATATCTACAATGTTGTCTCTAGTACGAACCTCACTTTTTCTAAGCTGCTTCTTTTGTTTGCTTGAAACAGATTACCTATATCTACAATGTTGTCTCTAGTACGAACCTCACTTTTTCTAAGCTGCTTCTTTTGTTTGCTTGAAACAGATTACCTATATCTACAATGTTGTCTCTAGTACGAACCTCACTTTTTCTAAGCTGCTTCTTTTGTTTGCTTGAAACAGATTACCTATATCTACAATGTTGTCTCTAGTACGAACCTCACTTTTTCTAAGCTGCTTCTTTTGTTTGCTTGAAACAGATTACCTATATCTACAATGTTGTCTCTTAGTACGAACCTCACTTTTTCCAAGCTGCTTCTTTTGTTTGCTTGAAACAGATTACCTATATCTACAATGTTGTCTCTAGTACGAACCTCACTTTTTCTAAGCTGCTTCTTTTGTTTGCTTGAAACAGATTACCTATATCTACAATGTTGTCTCTAGTACGAACCTCACTTTTTCTAAGCTGCTTCTTTTGTTTGCTTGAAACAGATTACCTATATCTACAATGTTGTCTCTAGTACGAACCTCACTTTTTCTAAGCTGCTTCTTTTGTTTGCTTGAAACAGATTACCTATATCTACAATGTTGTCTCTAGTACGAACCTCACTTTTTCTAAGCTGCTTCTTTTGTTTGCTTGAAACAGATTACCTATATCTACAATGTTGTCTCTAGTACGAACCTCACTTTTTCTAAGCTGCTTCTTTTGTTTGCTTGAAACAGATTACCTATATCTACAATGTTGTCTCTAGTACGAACCTCACTTTTTCTAAGCTGCTTCTTTTGTTTGCTTGAAACAGATTACCTATATCTACAATGTTGTCTCTAGTACGAACCTCACTTTTTCTAAGCTGCTTCTTTTGTTTGCTTGAAAACAGATTACCTATATCTTCAATGTTGTCTCTAGTACGAACCTCACTTTTTCTAAGCTGCTTCTTTTGTTTGCTTGAAACAGATTACCTATATCTACAATGTTGTCTCTAGTACGAACCTCACTTTTTCTAAGCTGCTTCTTTTGTTTGCTTGAAACAGATTACCTATATCTACAATGTTGTCTCTAGTACGAACCTCACTTTTTCTAAGCTGCTTCTTTTGTTTGCTTGAAACAGATTACCTATATGGACAATGTTGTCTCTAGTACGAACCTCACTTTTTCTAAGCTGCTTCTTTTGTTTGCTTGAAACAGATTACCTATATCTACAATGTTGTCTCTAGTACGAACCTCACTTTTTCTAAGCTGCTTCTTTTGTTTGCTTGAAACAGATTACCTATATCTACAATGTTGTCTCTAGTACGAACCTCACTTTTTCTAAGCTGCTTCTTTTGTTTGCTTGAAACAGATTACCTATATCTACAATGTTGTCTCTAGTACGAACCTCACTTTTTCTAAGCTGCTCACTGTGACCCGCATCCATTAGTCTCAACACCAGGCAGAGGCCTAGCAAGGAGCCTGCAAACCATTGCCAACTGTACTCTATTAATAATCTTTCTACGCAGCGGCGATCCCCATTTTCAAAATGTTTGCCCCTGAGTAAACTTAGTTGAATAGCCCTGCTTTACACCGGAGAGCCACATCTTAAACTCTTTAAGCAAGCTTTAAAATTGTCCAACCCCAAAAGGACAGAAAAGTGAAGGATCCTTTTCAAGCTACCGATGCACTTGGCACATGGTGCTTAACTAATATCTACAAATATCAGCTAGCACTCGATGGGTGATGTGGAAAGTATTATGCCAGTAAAGAAGATAACCAAGACAACAAACTAATACCTTAAATCTAATCAAAACTATTGAAATCAACAAAAAAAAAACAATTGAGTAAATGAACTCCAAGAAAGATCCATGCTCAGGTACTTACTTCTTGACTGTTAGATCCAGCAGCATCAGCATTGCTGCTCATATTACAGTTCCCAGCCTTGCCAACGGACTCTGACTCTTCGTTCAACCTCGCTCGCTTTAAGGTATGCTCTTGATCATCTCCCAGCTTGTGCTTGCTTGCAGAACTAGCTTCTGATGATGCTTTCTAAATGAAAACAGTAAAGTAAGGTCATCATTTCATCACAGTTCTGACTTCACAGCAAGCTGCTTATCCCATAATTGCTTTATTCCTAGCGCCAGCACTAAATGCCCATCCTGTGAAAAAATATCTGAAACAGACTGCAGTCTCTGCAAAGCCAATTTCATAGCATTCCAACAAATGAATGCATAAGGCAGCCATCAGATGTACCAACAGTCTGCAAACAGAACTGCTGTTAGCACTGTTGATGTAAGCAGCAGTTACAAGAAATCAGCAGTTGTACATGCTATATCGCATAAGGCTTCACCCACCAGTTCTGTGGCAAGAGGCCACCTGACATTTTCTGAATCTGCAATTCACAATGTCATGCCATGTACTAAAGGTCAAAAAGAAGAAAAAAAGTCAATTTCAAACACAACGGACCATAATGTAGTGTCTAGTCTATAATGAACATTTCAAGAAAAGATTTCACTGGTAGGTTATACTGCAATTTGTGTAATAAAAAGAGATAAACAGATGAAGAATCCTGAGGCCATAGAAAGTGTATATAACACCAAAAAGATATGTACTGATCAGCACTCACAGAAAGAAGCAGAAGGACACATTAGATAAATCTCAAGCCATAGTTACCAGACCAGGAATTAAACCTATCACCTCCAAATTATAACAGTGCCTCACTGCAGGACAAATGTGCCAAGACATGACTGATGAGACACCCCTTAAAAAAAATTGTGATTGGCCGTGTCTATCATACAACTTGAACCCAGAATTATGGAAAACGGACAGAATTCATAGCGAACCATTGAAACAGAACATGTTATATATACGGCTAATACACTGATAGACTAACTGAACCGGGGGTGAGTAGAGGTTTTGGAAGATAATCAACATCGAAGGGGAAACAAAGGCGGACTTTTAATCAGGTTGCAACCATTAGTATTAGCATGTCAGCTCTTTGTTGGTTACTGAAGAAGGAGACAGAGCACTGTGTGGGAATGTCCTGAGTGCAGTGATGTCAATTCCTGATTCATTCAAGCTATGGCTAGAAGCAAATAACTTGCAAAGACTAAAAACAGTCTGCTTTCTTATCCATACTGCACTGGAAGTCAAAAACAGTAGCAGTATTAACTGGAACTCTTCAACAGCTGCTGAAAATGAGGACAGGGTGTTCAGATGTCAGTTCTTAGCTCAAAACAGTCAAAAGCCGGGCAACAATGTACAACAATAAATGAATGAATGAATGAAGGAAGGCATACTTCACTATCATGTGACTTCTCCCGGAAAGTCTCTGTCGTTGCTGATGTGTCCTGATCCTCAGTTTCCATGGGCTCAGCCTCTAACTTCTTAGCTTGCTTGCCAGATGCAGTGGAGGTGGAGGCCACACCCACTTTCGTGGAGGCTTTACTTGAAGATGATTTTTCAGCTGATTCGCCCTTTCTACCCCTTGAACTTTTCACTGTCGACGATGATGCACTTTCAGCCTCTTTCTCTTTCCCATTTTCTCCTTTCAGTTCAGCTGCCTCAGTCTCTTCCACTGTTTCCATTTCTTCACTTTCCTCTGTGCTCGCTGCATTTGCTGTGGTCTGTCTTCCACCTCTAGAAGATGAAACAGCAGCTCTGCCCCTTGCTTTACTATTTTTACTTTTAACAGTGTTATTGTCAACTGCATCCTTTTCAATCAACTTTGCAGCCTTGGCTCCTCTTTGACCTTTCACCGCAACTTGATTTTCCTCTTCCGATTCTTGCTCTTCATTATTTTCTGCATCCACACTTTTGTCAGTATTCTTTGCTCCTTTCCTGTTCCTCCCTGCCCTTCCTTGTGGTCTACCCTCTTCTGTCTGATCCTGATTCTCTTCCTTCTTACTTGCTTTACTGGTCTGCCTAGCACCACCTCTTTTCCCAACACTTTTACCTCTTACAGCTGTACTATCATCTGTCTCTTCATCCTGCTCTTCTTCATCTTCTTCAACATTACCTTTCTCTTTCCTTGTGTCCCGACTACCCCGCCCGGTTTTGCCTCTGGCTCTAGCGCTACCTGTCACAGCTGCCTTACTATCTTGTTCAACCTTTGTTTTCCGGGCTGCTGACAAAGACTTCCCTCTTCCTCGTTTCGGCACACTTTCTTCCTCTTGTTCACTTTTATCATCTTCTTCACTGTCTTCACTTTCGGACTCTTTCTTTTTTTCTTTTCCTCCTCGTGATCTCCCTCTTGATGCTGCCGTCTTTTTATCAGATACATCTGACTTCTGCGCTTCTGAAAAGAAAATTTGAAAAAAAAACACAATTAGCTATTTCTCCCTTTCCTTCTTCGCGTCTGCTGGCTGTAAACACCAGCAGAAAGTTCTGGTTGATCGTTCACTTCTGGACTTCAATACTGTTATGGAGGCAGTGGGTCTGTTCTTACCCCCCCCCCCCCCACCCCAAACAATATAGGCCCGAAACCCACCCCAGCAATATTAAGCAGTGAGAATTCAACCTCTGCCACTGTGCCAGTTTCGCCTGGGTACATGGATCTCAGAATCATTTAATATAACCTCGGGACTACCCCAGGGTTCTGCAATTTCCCAAGTGCTCTTTAATGTGTATATAAGCAAGACTCCAAAATTTGAAGCACCAGGTGTTGGAAGGATACTGACATTTGCTGATGATGTTTTTGCATATCGTCAAGGAAGAGATAGACAACTTATAGCTCATGAGCTACAGCAACTGTAGACAAAGTGACCTGGTGTTTTTCGATAGAAGCCTGTTCTATAGGCATCATATGGAGGCGGTTGTAGTAAAATGCCAAAAGATGCTCTCAAGATTATGGCAGCAACGAACATGAAACAAAGAATGCTGGTCACAATGTTCCAGCATGTGATCTTGTCAGTGATAGAATTGTGGACTTGGAATGCTTACTATATCAAAAGTCAGCTGATTAAACTCGAACCCATACAGAATGAAGCCATGCTGGTAATTCTGGGACGCACAAGAGATATCCTAGAACTATGTATGCGATACATACTTGCACTGCCTACTATTGCAGATAGGCTCGAAGTCACATCTCAGAGTAGCTGCAGACAAGAAGCACCTCCCGCATGAAGCCCTGGGTAGAGATAAGGGTCACAGACTGAAAAGAGGAAGGTCTTGGATGGCGCAAGCTGAAGACACAATCAGACAAATGTGCAGGCTCGATAATTTTGAGCGAGAAGGAGTGGGTCAAGGTGTCAGAACAAGTTTAAGACTTGTATGCAGTTCTAAACACATTAGGTAGTGAGTGCAGAGACTGGCCAGCTAGTGCTGCAGAATCAGAAGTTCAACAAATGATTCATGACAATTCCTGACCAAGTGATGTAATTATCTATACAGATAGCTTTATGTTGAGGGGCAGACCAAGTGCATGGGGTTTCATAGCAAAGGCGAATTGAGGTCGCCTAGTGCAGCAAAACCTAGTTTGAGAATAAAGGTGGAGGCAGTCTCTGCTGCCTTCCGCTGGCTTGAGAATCAGCTGTACTGACATGCCATGATTGTAACTGACTCACCAAGCATGTTGAGAAAGGTGAAAACAGGCATGCTGCGTGCAGAGTGGCAAGCATCACTTCAGAGGTCCCTCATAGTTAGCATCCTTTGGATATTTTCTCCAGGTGTTAATGGTGTGTTGGGAAATGAGCAGGCAGATAGACTGGTTGGGTCTGCACCACTTAGTGGTGAACTGATGTATGACAAGTTAGATATTGTGAGTTCCCTTTGGGAGCCAGTGAACAGTTTGGAGACATAGATAGATCATTACTGTCTGAAGAGAATGGCGCTGCGAGGAGTTACCAGGGGATCTGGCAGACGCTCAACAATCACGGTTCAGACAGTTACTGGTAACATCGGAACTCGCTGCTTGTTGCTGAAGAGCACTTATGGGAGTGTCCCAAATGCTGTGATGTTGATTCTCAATTCAACATTCCAGTTTGATACTACTGTCTGAAAATCAGAAGAGCATCTCCCCCCCCCTCCAAATGAACCTTGGTATACACAGATCATGAAACAGTAAAAGCATTTACTGACACCTAAACAACAGGACCAATGAATAAACAGCTAATCACAAAACCCATTTACTAACCTTTAGCTGCCTGCCTGCCGCCTCTTTTAGATGACGCTGCCTGTCGTTTTTCTACAGTAACATCCCCTGACGCCAGTTCCTCCTTCTTTGCTCCCCTGCACAAAAGTGTGAAGACAAAGATTAAGAAATGTGCTGAAACTTCTCTTTCAATTTTTCCCAATGGAGCACAACCTCCCACCAACTCCAGTCAATCCCTTCGTAGTTCATTACTGGTCCAATTGTGCACTGACAGGAGAAGATAGCTAGTCTAAAATGTAAACCCTCCTTAGCTGCCACTTATGTCATGCACAGGCGATTACAACTATGGTCATTCAAGGATCAGAAAATATATTAACATATGCTTTATGATTTAAGCTATGGCATGATGAACTCAGGCGACTAAATCCTTTCTTTTATGGTTTTATAAATTCTAGAAATGAATCAACTGTAAGTAAGCTGGGAACTCTCTTGATGACTAAGATTATTAAAAATGTCACAAAGTTAAATATGCTATTGAATGGGGTAAACAGAAGAGTTGTATTTTCCCCCATATGTGAATTGAAATGATATAGTTCTGTCGCCCAGTTACAGCTGAGTGCAAGGCGTGACACTGCAAACTTCATGTGGAATTTTTCCAGCTGTGCTCAAGATGTTGTATTGTGAAATGATGATTCACAAAACGGCGGGTGGCTTGTATCCACAGAACGGAAGGTGCCTTATGCAATATTCCATGTGTAACTAATGATTTGTTGTTAACTGTTGCTCCCATCTATGATGAACTTGTGGTGGACTTTTTGTGCTGACATTTATGATGGCTGCCTTATGCGTTTAATATATGTGAATGCTGCAGGATCAGTCAAGACTGCAGCCTGTTTCATTCTTTTAAAAAAGGACAGCAATCATTCTGCGTTGGCATAGGAATGGAGCAATTACAGTGTGCCTGTCTGTCATGAAGGTGGGGACTGCAGCTAACTAAGAAAAGATAGTTTTATTAAAAGCAGTTTTTAATATGCCTCACATCATTTCCCCCATAACTTGTTTAAATTTGCAACATTAGTTGCTATAGACTGCTGTATAACTGGTGACTAACTACTACTATGGTCTGTGTTAAGATTATGTCTTGGCTTCTTTTACATGTCGGCGTCTGCAGCTTGGACACTGTGAACATATTTCGCAATGCCAGGTTCGATCCCAGCTGCAGACGATTTGTCTTGCATTGGTTTTGTGGTACCGATAGTTGACCATTCAGAAAGCAATGACAAATTACTGAACGTAACATTTGCTAAGAAAAACCATACCAGGCAAAAATTGCTGGATTTGGTCCTGCAACATACTGGAAAGGATACTTTTACAACAATCAAATTACCTATTACAACTGTAAATTATATTTTGAACAATCTGCGACTATAACATATTTTTTACTGAAAAAATTTACAGCAGTCTGTTGAATCCGATTCTATGTAATATGCATTAATTCAAAACTAACCTTTAAGCCAAGACTGACAGTAAGACATATTCTTCATTATATAACAAAAAATTTAGTTTTACTTGCACATTTAATTTATTTATTTTAATGTTATACTGTTTTCTTTTTTATGCTCTTTCTTTTTTTGCATCTGTTACCTGTTTACTTTGATGTAACTTTTTCTTTCTTTGTCCAATATTTGCTGTTTTGGATGTATCTGCATTGTGTCTGATCACAGCAAAGCTATATGTGCTCCTTATATTTGACTTCTTCCTAGCATCAGTCTATCAGCTTAGCCTTCTATGTAGTTTGTATAGATTATCATTGCCCTTCTGTCCCACTGAGAACAGCTGCATTTATACTGGTCAGCCCTCAAGGAAAGGCAGGATCAGAACATAGGTATTAGCCACCATCAATGATATTTGGGTGTAATGGTGAGTGCCATTGGGTGTGTTTTTTTTTAATCTTCTTCTTCTTTACGTTCACCAGCTGTAAACTCTGGCAGAAAGTTCTGGTGGGTCATCCACTTATGGACTGCAGTCGTGTTCCAGAACCTGAGTGTTGCCTCTGCATCCGTTTGACAGATCTGACTCATTTGTATGCAGACTACTTGCTCCTCTCCTCTCAGGCAGATGCAATCAGGCTTCAAAGGAAGCTCCTAATTAGTCAACTCTTATGACATGCTTTTGGGTAGGCAGTGAGTCTATTCTTGTTTTCCCCACAATAGAGCCCCGGAACCCACAAGGGAAGATGTTTTTTTAATGTCATGGTGTCTAGTCACTGCAGTCATAGAGGTTATCTTTTTTCTCCTTCTGACGCATTTGTCCTTAAATACATTGCTAGCACCTTTGGACCAAAAACATAAAAGTTTAGCAAATCTTTAACCACACGCATTTTTGAAAATGCTTTTTCAAGGACAGTGAGTCTATCCCTCCCCCAAACCCCCACAAATGAGACTTCAGAACCCACACCGAGAACTAAGTTTATTAACCAAGATCCACTTTCAGTTATATTCAGGCTTGTGACAACTATTTATCCATAGTATTTGATAAGAGCTATAACGTGTGTGCAGCCAAGACAGCTAGCCTGAGGTGAGGTGATCTCCCTGTTTATGCAGCATGGCCTTGACTTTCCCATAAGCTTTTGACCAATGAAAACAGCACCTCTGTCATACATCATGAACAGCTCACCTTTTTCTTGAGCCTGTAGATCCCTGATTTTCTGAAGATGATTCATCCTTTGAAGCAACACTTTTCCTGGTTACCCTCGGCATCTGTACAAAGATTTAATATGTCAATATCAAATTACAATGTTAAAATCAATTAATCACATGAATCTAGGTATTAATTAAAACATAAACTGTAAGGTGATTCAGCTGTAAGCAGAAACTCTAACCCTCTGGAGACGGAGCCTTTTTGGAGTTTGAGTGTCAAAAATATGAAGCCTCCAAGAGGGGATTCTCATAGTTTATTCACACAAAAAATTATTAAAAATTAAGCATTTAATTAATATATACAAAACTATTTACATTCGTGTAGGAAATTGAATGAGCTAAGAGAATATTTGTGAATCAAACCGAAATCTCAACATTTATTTAAATTAAGTATTCTGATCGGCATAATTTATGCAAGCATTTCTTTTTATAACTTGGGAATAAACATGACTAACCTAACAATTTTATGTGAATTTTATTTAGGGATGAAGCTTTAATAAGTCCAGGCACTTGTGCTTTGGGAAGTAAGGCCCTTGGATGTCCTTCAGACACTTTGGCACATGGTTCTACTAATTTTTCTGCCTCTAATTATGTTTCGGTTGCTATGACGCAACAGTCCTTTTCCCCACTGTTGGGCACAGGTAACCCCAGATAAAAATTGATGTAAAATTACAGAACACATCAAAGTTTTTCGAAAGCCGTTAATGAACAGCCCACATGTACAGGAAATGCGAGAAGCAATCTGACTGGCTGGTATGAAAACCTGCCAGCCAATTTCAAGGCTTGTATTATATAAGGACGACCTATCAGCCCAGATGTCTTTTTGGCTACTTTGTGCCGGGCTGACATTTCAGCCGCATTGTCTCCATAGGGTTTACTAACTCCCTTAGACAGAAAGAAAGTGATTAGAGGCGTATCCTTTACAGGAGGTTGCAGAACCAACCCCAACAGCTCCTGGCAGTTGTGTGGTTTTTCTAGGCAAATTTACGTCCAGTAGTTTGCCATTGATTTCTGGACGGTCAGCTTTCTTGATACCATTGTCTAAACCAACGCAAGGCGCATGGCCCGCAGCTGAGATCGAACCCGGCATCCTGAAGCATTCGCAACGACTTAGCCACAGAGCCGACACAGAAAGAAGAATATTTTATTTGTCATTTTCCTCACCAATCAAGTAAACATATATTTTGCACACAAAAAACTAATATTTGTTCTCTATTTTGATCCATCGTCCTCAGTGTATTCTCAATGCCCTTTGGGGGAGGGGGGGGGGGAGAGAGAGAGACATACTGCCCCTTTAACGCATTGAGTCCCAGAGGGTTTAGCCTCACAGGCCCAAGAGGTAATCAAGAAAGTCCTAAAATCAGCACATCATGCATTCATTGGACTTCTAGGCAGTAACTTTTGAACGTATGATGCGTTCCTTGGGACCCATAGAGTTATTAAGCACGTCAAAAAAGGGTTGCTGCATCTGAAGTCAGAGTGCATTCATCTGCCTCAGAGGCAAATATCCAAGAGTCTGCATACAAATAAGAATAAGCCAGTCCTGTAAAACAAATGTCAAATGTGCACACAAAACTCAAATTCAAGAACTGTTGTCCGTTGATGAACATTCATTATAAATAAAACTTTCTGCTGAATGTCAGGAGGCCAGTAGCTCAGCAGCCGCCTTAATAAAAACAAAGGACTGTGTAGTCCAAATCTCAAGCAGTAGGAAGCAGGGTAGGCAGAGTAGGCCGATTGCCTGATTCAAGTTTCACTTCACTACTCTCACTATGCAGGATCCAGACACATCAAGCAAATCCTTTAGATAAGACTTAAACCAGGTAGTCTTGAAAATTCTGAACTAACTATAATAAAAGTAATTATTCTGAGGTTTTGCATTCCTAGAAACAATGTACTTATTCCACTGTAATATCATCATGTAGCAGGTCCTTTGCAGAACGTCGCTCTCATCACAGTCTGCCTGAAAAAAACTCGGTCTCTCGCCAGTTCTCCCACCTCATGAATTTTCACACTCAAAGAGTCACTTATATCCTGTGCCCATCTTCATGTCGGTCAGCCTCTGCCCCTTCTTCCTGGTACCATGCCTTCTGCTATAATTTTTTCCAATCCATCGTGGCGCTTGATATGACCAAAATATTTCAGCTTTCGGGAAAGGGCTATCCTCCGAATAACGGGCGGTAAAGATGGCGTCCGCAAAATATCCTGACGAGCCAGTCACGTGTCAATTGCGCTCTAGCAGTCACAGGCACATCGCGGGAAAACTAGGATTAGTGTCTGTTGACAATTTAAAGAAACGGAACAAACCGCAGTCTCCCCCTCGACGCTGCGCGGTTTGGGGCTAAACTAGATGGCTGGGATCCACGAGCAGCAGCTTCCGCATCTCCTGCAGCTTTGCTCATGAGTCTTAGTCATCTAGTATAGCCCCAATCCACGCTGCGTGAGCGGCATGGGGGCCACTCTCGGCGGTGGCGGTAGTCGGCGGAAAAGTAAAAATTAAGTTCCTGGAAGTGTGCAATTGACACGTGACTGTGGCCCTGTTTTTGGCCACCATCTTTTGTGCTCGTTATTCGGAGGATAGCCAGTTTGTGGATGCTACTAAAGAGAAAGCTGCGTTACCAATCTGGTACGAGCCACGCCTTGTTCCGATCGTACTTAGCCGAGTTTCAATTGTGTAACAGGCACAAACAGCAAATTTTCGGGCACTGTTTACAACTTCTGTGCCATAATTTCCAGATATAAAGGCATAGAATTATCGGTAAGTCGTCAATTTGATAACATTTTTTCGTTCCTTATAATGTTTGACTTCAATTTTTAAATTTTTACGACACATGACTGTGGCTCGTCAGGATATTTTGCGGCAGCCATCTTTACCGCCCGTTATTCGGGGGACAGCCCGAGAAAGGGTGCTGATTATTAATAATTATTAGCCAATCTTCCTTGATGTTCAAGATGTCAATATTTCTCATCTTCTTTGTCCAAGATATTCTGAGAATCTTTCTATAGCACTTCAGCTCAAAAGAACCTATTCTCTTTCTTAAAGACTAAGAGATAGTCCACGACTCACATAACTGTGAATAAAACTTAAACCAAACGGTATTATCGAAAATAGGTTACGATAACTAGAAAGCCAGAAAAAAACAACGTTTATTAATTTTTTTTAGCACAGATAAAACAAACTTTTCGGTAAACGAGTAAAACTGTTTGAAAGTGCAACAATAAGAAACATTTTACCTTGAAAATGTGACAATGCTGAGTACACACACTACCAAAAGCATACGGTACCAACAGGGATGAGATGTTCCTTTATACTTGCAAAACATACAGCCGCCATTAACGAGAAACAAAGCAAGCGACTGAGCGATTACGGTGAACGGTTAAATTTTTCTACAATAAAATTCATCATCATCAGGTGCCTTGCCAACTGGCGTGGGCGATCATGCCTCTCCACAATCTCCGATCTTCAAATGCGTGTATCAGTTCGTGTGCTGACACCCCTCCATGCCATTACAAAAGACTGTCAATAATCTTCTCATCCTCTCTCTCTCTCTCTCTCTCTCTCTCTCTCTCTCTCTCTCTCTCTCTCTCTCTCTCTCTCTTTCTGCATAACATGACTAAAAAATGATGACTGTCGCTTTCTGATGTTTGTGATAATTTGTCTTATAGCATTCGCCTTTTTTAAAACATCTGATCTTCTTAGTTATCTTGAGAATTCTAAGGATTTTTCTGTAAAACCCATCTCCGAGGCCTCAAGATATTATTCGGCTTGTTTATTATTTGTTCAGGCTGCATAGACGTATATTAAAGCAAGCTCTGTATAGCATGCAATAATTTTTTTTCCTGTCCTCCAATGACATGGATTTATTGCACAAAATATTCTTCATTTTGTAAAATGCAGTTTTGGCCTGTTCTGTTCTATTCTTTATCTCTGTGATACATCTTCCATCTAATGTTATCCATGTGACTCGATACTTAAATTTAAGTACTTTTCCTAAAATAACGCTTCTGACTTTTATATACATTTAGGCACTATTCTCTTTGTGGAAATCAGAATTACTTCTGTGATTCCATTATTCCAACTAAGGCCCATTTTTTATTACTTTCTACCACCACACAATGATATTATGTAACATTATTGTGATCCGTGGTGAGTGGTGCAAGAGGTAGATGGGTGCTGTGATGGAGGGGTGGGGGGGGGTCGTCACTTTCTACCAGTATCCCCAAAGGTGGAGCTTTAGGTTATAATTGTGAATAGGTTATGTGCGCCACATAAAATGACTAAGCATTTCAGGCCCAAGAAACATAGA